>JACEFZ010027661.1:0-251417 GCA_014155875.1 Cepaea nemoralis
AAGGCCTTAGGGGGTAGAATAATATTACTCATCACCATCTCTTCTGTTCAGTCATAGTGTTAGACTGTGAATGGTAGCGGTTCAATGCTGACTTACTCTTCACTCTGTCTTCCTGCACAAAACCACAATGATACATATCAATGTATGAATTTGTGTATTTGTGTGAATATGCTATGTACTGAGCATCTCTCTCTCTCCCCTCTCTTTCTGTGTGTCTATTTCTGTGTGCTTATACGTGCATGCATGTATAGCCTTCACTTTCATACAAACTCAGTATGTTAGGATTTCACCATAATCCTGATCATTAACCGCAATTCTATAAATATTTTCTGTTGTCAGTGTTTCTATAAACTGCTCATATAATAGTTACAGACCCCTAAAACAACTCTTGAGAGAATGTTGTCCTCATACACCCTCACGCAATTTTACTATCTATAGATCTGGGACAGTCCCACCTCTTAAGCTAATTCTGTAGAAAAACATTTATTGGAATGATCAAAGCTTTGGCGATGTCAATCATTACCTTCAATAATGAACTTATAGATCTATGGCACCTTGCCATCTTTACAGATGAGTTTGTTACATTGTGCTTCAAACCAAGATCATGGATGGAGTTATAACTTTGCATAGCACAAAGTCTAGGCTGAATAGTAGAGACCATGTGTTGCCCATTGAACATGATTCCTCTCTCGGCCTGCCTAGTTTACTCCAAAGGAAAGGTAACACCAATATGTCTGGAACAAGTCTAGCTGCAGAAACTGCCAGATTAGTAAAGCAATGCTCTAATGCCTGCCTGCCGGAGCTTCAATCCTAGACTAGCTTCCAACTAAGGCTTAGGGCCTGGTCTACCCTGCCATGAACATTTAGTCTTAGGTTTCATTTCCGCATGCCATGATAAGGCTTGTACGCTCCCATTAATCATGTGTCCTGCCAGATGACATAAACATTCATGTCTTTCCTCAGATCTCAGTTCTTGGTCTTCAGGGTCAATTTGATTAAACTCCTCTGTGTCATACTAGACTATCCAGAACTATTTTTCTCTGCCTTTTCTATTGCTGATCTTTCCTGTCATAATGTATTTCAATACTTGTCATCTCATTACATGACCATAAATACTGTTTATCACTTTCTTATAGTAGTATATAATGTTCTAGTTTCATTAGCTTCTTCCAGGAAATCACTGTTAGCCAATCTGGCAGTTGAAGGTATTCGCAACATTTGTCACAGAAAGCATATCTCCATTGCCTCCAAGCTCTTCCTAATCTGCTCACTGACATTCTATGATTACTGCCATACATCAGAACTGGCTGGATCATCATCATCATCATGTGAAGTCATGGTTCTTCATCTCACATATCCATCCATCCATCGATCATGTGCCATGCTGATAAGCGTGGGCGGCCAAGTTCTACAAGTCATTTCTTCTCATAACATGCCCAAAATGTTTTGACTGTCTACGTCTAATGCCTCTAATCAGTTTACGATCTTCATTTGTTTCTTGAAGGACTTGTTCATTGGTTTTTCTGTCTATCCAGGTATTCTTTGCATTTTCCTCAGAAACCACATTTCTACAACCATCAGATGTTTTTCAACTTGACTGCTTATTGTCCACGCTTCACATCCATACAAAAATACAGGTTCTATGTAGCACTTCAACACTCTTTTTCTCGTTTCAATTGACATCTTTTTATTGGTCAGTATGTTTTTCATCTTGCTAAAGGTTACTTTCGCCATGGCGATCCTTGTTCTAATCTCTTCAAGGCATCTCCCATCAGATGTTATTACTGTTCCGAGATAATTGTACCAATTCATATATTCTCACCTATCACCAGTCTTGTACCAGGCCTGTTTCTTGTCCACATTATGTTATGTGGCCAAGCCATCCAAGTATTTCTCTATTTGTCTTTTCCTATGCTTTTCCCATCAAATTTGTCGGTTATCATTAAATCATCAAGTTTATTTCTACTCAGAAAACGCCCCAAAAGTTTTGCTCATCTACATCTAATTTCTCTAATAAATGTATAGTTTTCATCTGTTTTTTAAAGGACTGCCTCATTCATTTTTCTGTCCATCCTCAGTACTCTTTGCATTATGCTCAGAAACCACATATCCCCTGCCATTTAATCTTCCATGTGCTTTCAATATATACATAAATGGAATGTGATGATGATGACATAACAATGATAGTGGTGATAGTGAAAATGATTATGTCAATAATTATCATAATGATTATGATGCTGAAGATGATGATAACATGATAATCATGATGTTAACAAAGGTAATGACAACAATGAAGAGTATAATGATGAGAATGAAAATAATGGTATCAACAAATATGATGACAATAACAAAGGCATCGCAAATTATACTGCTGATGATGACAATGACACTATTGATGATGACAATGATGATGGTGATGATACAAAAATGTCTCATATTCCAATGCTGCGAAAGACAAAAACCAACAACAGTATCCCATATTCTACAGCTTACCCTGGCAGTTTCATTATTCCAATCAAAGTCCTCATGGAAGTAGCCCAAGTAAATTATATTTCCTTTGATTTCACCGTCTGCTCCAAAACGAAAGAACAAAATTAACCATTCACCTCTTACGTTGTTGATGCCTTAAACTGCTCAGTACTACTTATTACTCTTTCTATCAACATTCACATCTTTCAACTTCTACTAGGAGAGACATTACAGTGACAATGATTCTTCATAACCATATTACAAGACAATGATTCTTTATAACCGAATTACAGTGACAATTCTTTGTAACCATATTACAGTGACAATGATTCTTTATAACCATATTACAGTGATGATTCTTTATAACTATATTACAGTGACAATGATTCTTTATAACCATATTACAAGACAATGATTCTTTATAGCCAAATTACAGTGACAACAATTCTTTATAACCAAATTACAGTGACAACGATTCCTTATAACCAAACTACAGTGGTGACAACAATTCTTTACAACCAAATTACAGTGACAATGATTCTTTATAACCAAATTACAGTGCTGATTCTTTGTAACCATATTACAGTGACAACAATTCTTTGTAACCATATTACGGTGACAACAATTCTTTATAACCATATTACAGTGACAACAATTGTGAGACTTGGATGCTGACTGCCTGCCATCATTACAGGCATCCTATAGGGGCATAAAATGACAGGACGTCATGTTTAAGTCACTTTTGGGTGAGGTGAACAGCTTCCTTTACTTGCTGTCTTTCCATTTCAAATTAATTATCCTTCTTCAACTGGGGTCCCAACCAAGTGTAGAAAGCCTGTTCTATATACACTAAGCCACCTTCCTTTGTGTGCATGTATTTTTTTTTTTCATAAACTGTCCATTTACAATAGGATGAATATGCTTACCTTCCATATGAAACTGTCTAATGTATTTTCCATAGCAGAATTCGTAGCTCCACCAATCTTTTGACTAGAAAAATGATAAATAATTATATGGGGATATATTAATCAATGTGAAAACGAGAGAGAAATCAGTAAATATGGAAATAAGCATAAACTTTGTCATAAATGAGCACATTTCTTTTTGTCAAGGATCTCTTTCATAGCGTCCTCCAATAAATCATACAAGGAGAATCTCAGCACAGGGCACAAATAAGGATCCAAATGGAAGGAAAGGCAGCCAATATGCTAATGACCACATCACCCATCCAGTGCTGATTGGTCTATAAAAATATGGGGCTAGCACCATATCCCAGAAACACCTCTAGGTTGTGTATAAAAGGTTTTTTACTTTACTTTTGTACTATATGTCACTTGAAGTGGCTCAAAAATCACCCCACATTTACCAAATTCCACTAAGAGTGGCTCTAGCAGATGAAACTACAGATCAGGATGAAGCAAAATATAGGGCTCATATTCCACCCCAGTATGTCTACAAGTCACTCCTAATAATCTGTGGATTGACATCTGGTGGACATGTTAATAGACGTTAATCCGAAGCACACAGACTTTCACCCAGGCATGTTTTCTCAGTGACTCCTTGGATATTTTTTTTACTCCCTCATTTTGAACTCAAGTATAGTCTATACATACTACTTCTAGTAGTGCTGCACAGAATTTTGCATATGGATTAGCTTTCCCTTTTGAGAGTATCCCTAAACATCAGGTGAACCCACTCCGACTTCAGAAGTAATTGTAATTTACGCCCCAAGTCAAGGATGACAGGTCAGCATTTTAGTCCAGCTGTCCGATGTAGGGGTTGAACCCCTTACCTCAGCATCAGTACACCGGATGTTTAAGAATATACGTTCTTATCCATTTGGCCATGCTGACCTCGAGGACCTGATAAAAACGAGGTTTATTTTTGTGCCAGGCTATGCGGGAAATGAGCGAGCTCATAGAGATGCAAGTCAGGCTACTGTAGAAAGCGGACTAGAAATGGACCAGGCTGATATACTGAATGCCATCAGACAGGAGGGGCAATCAAACGAGTCAAGAGATGACTGTGAATCTGCAACCCTGACCAGACTGCAAGAACATCAAGTAAAAAGGGGTGAGGCCAGACAGCAGTGCTTTGCAAGGAGTCAACGAAAAATTTTCAATCAATACAGAATAGGTGTCGTTGACCGCTACATATTGAGGGAAATACTGAGGAGGGGATCCAAGCCCTTACGGGTTGACTGGGCCAATGTGCAATGAGGAATATCTGGTGACTAACTTACTAAGCTGAAACAATGAGCTTTAATTGACTATTACTAATCATGACCCAAAATGTATACACTGAATTACATGAGAAAATGTACACACTGAATTACATGAGAAAATGTACACACTGAATTAAATGAGGAAAGTGTGCAGGTACTTTTGCCTTAATTCACCCCAAACAGGGTGTGACGTCACATCCAGGGGTTCCCTGTGTTGCGCGGTAGCCCGATGCACAATTTTATCGGTGTGCAATGTTCTATGCGGTGCGCTATTCTTGCGGTGGCCAGAATCGAACAATGTCTTCAGCAAGAATGGTGTTGAACACATCAAGAAGACCAGCGCATTTAGTCCATCGACGCCGCCATGAATTCGCACATGTAGGACTCTAGTAGATGCATGTGTGTGTTCCATTCTGCCTCTTGTTTCTCTCCTTGGCTGTTCTCCACATGCGCTCGATGCATTGAGTATGTGCACTGGTGGTTTGGGTCCTGCCGACATGGTGAATGTCGTCTGCATCTCCATCTGTCCTGACACTCAGTCAGCGATAGCACTATGACATGATTATGAGAACAGTGTCTAGCAGAATGTCAGGTGTGCCATGATGCTGCAGAAAAGCAACGCTACTCTGCTTTGTCGTGGACAGCTGCTGTCAGTTTCAGAAAACTCATGATGACACTGACGCACACATATGCACGCACGCACATGCACACACACACACACACAGAAACAGTTGCCAAAGCCAAAGAAACACTGTGGGACAATTGAAACGCACTGACACGCACTGTACCCGAACACAGGAGATCACCGTCAGTGCTAAATATAGCTGGTGACCCTAAATATAGCTGGTGACGTTTGTTTGGGGTGAATTAAGGCAGAAGTACCAGTGTAAACATTGAATTACATAAGAAAATTCATACACTGAATTAAATGAGAAAATGTACACACTCGAGAGATACGTGAACTCACCTTGAAGAGACAGTCATTCAGCCCCATGGGTTTCAGCATCTCCACGATGCCAGTCTCTATGGCCAGTTTCTCCTCCTCTTCTTTCCTCTTTTCATCTAGGCTCAGGTTTGGGAATGTACACTGATACTGCTGTCCGTACCTGGATGTCACATGCACAGCTCCAACAGTTATGTCCTATGTGATTAGAAAGCCAGAAATGTGCTTACATACCTGTGTGTTGCTATGTGGATGTGGGTGTGACAGCATAAATCCACTGACTGGTAGGACCAGGCATTTCTCATTCATTATTGTGCTTGTGATACTCAATTGTTAGTTAGGTCTTAGTCAGATATTACTGAGCTACCGTATGACAGTAGACGGTACTACCTGCTTTATGTTAGCGCCGAATGTTGGGCAGCGCTCACCAAACCCGACACGCCAGTGTGCCAAAGGCTTCGGGTGGAGGGGTGCAAAGGGAGGGTCAAGCCTTATTCTGGTGTGAGAAAATGCAACCTAAAGATTAAACGTCATGACAGGGCAGACCAGGCCTTAAGCCTAGGTTGGCAACTGGTCTAGGATCCAAGTTCCGACAGGCAGACAGTAAGAGCATTGCTTTAGTGATCCAGCAGCTTGTCTTGTTTCAGATGTATTCGCATTACCAATCCTCTAAAGTAAACTAAGCAGGCCGAGAGATGGATCATGCTGCATGGGCAAGAAGAAGTCTCTACAATTCAGCCCAGGCATTGTGCTATGAAAAAGTTATTATGCCTTTTTTTAAAACACAATAACTATCACCTGTCAAGATGGCAAGGTGCCAGTACAGTACTCAATGATAGTATAAATCCCATGCAGTTTTCCATTAATAATTTCTCCTTGTAATGCTTTTAATACTCTAATTATGCAAGCTATACACATTTTGATGACCCCAGGTATTTCCCATTCACCAGTTGTAATGCTTATGAAAGCATAAATCCACAGCTTGTGGCCAGGAGTTTCCCAGTTATCATTTGTTCTTGTAACACTATAATACTCTGTCCATTACAGCAACAAAGAAGTGACTCATGGCCCCGGTAGTTTTCTTCTTCTTCTTCTTCTGCTGTGTTCATCCGGAGTTTTTTTTCCGGACGTGACTGCGTTGTGCCTGTTTAAAAGCAGAGCTGTGTTCTTGCGCCGTTAGGCCGACACATCCGACTTCTGCGGGCATTTGTTAACCGGGTTAACCTTCCCAGGGGTAGTTTCCTATTTATCACTTCCTCTTGTAATCTATCCTTGTAGGGTGGCTTCAATCCACTAATTGCTGGCCCCAGGGGTTTTCCATTAACCACTTCCCCTTGCAATCTATCCATTTATGATAACATCAATCCACTGGTCGATATCCCCCATGTGATCGGATTTCACATGTTATTAAGAGATCATAGGGAAGCACAGATTTGAGGAATCCACAGGCTGAAACCCCAAGGACTTATATCTTTCTCCATGTAATACTAGTAATACATCTTCTTCTTCTTCTCTGCGTTCATCCAGAGTGTTTTTTCAGATGTGATTGCGGTGTGCGATAGGCACCCTTGGGTTGAAACCCTTAGGTCAACATATCCGGCTTTTGCGTGCATTTTTGACCAGGTTAGAATTCCTGGGAGACTCTTACCTTTGTGGTAACGTCCACCTCCCAGCTGGTCAAGTTGGAACAGTCGAAGACTTTGCGGTCATCCCTCAAAGGAAGGCAGGGACAGTCCATAGCATTTTCCGCCATCCTGGGTGTCTTCCATAATTGCAGAGCCGACATATAGCGCTCTGGTGCTGGGCTCACCGAGGGAATCGTCACGTCCTGCTCATGGCTGCTTTAATTCCTCACTTCAATATATTGGGCATTTCGTTTGCCCCGGGCCGTTCCCGCACAAACCAGACAGGTCTGCAGATGGTATCCACTCAGCGAGTTTTCAGTTCGGACATGTGCTTGTCGTTGTGCCCATCAGAGCTGTTCCAGGCACAACGGACATTCGGAAACTACCTAATTAGAGCTGTTCCGAACAAGAGTGGAATTCGGAAACTAGGTAGTCAGAGCTGTTCTTAGCACGAGAGACATTCAGATGAGACATTTCACTCGGACGTAAATGCGTAGTGCCAATTTTTATTTTGCCACCCGTAGGACGGCACTTCCGGCTTCGGCGGGCATTTTTTAATGAGGTTAGCCTTCCTCGGATTTCGAGGCCCGTTAGACTTATTGTTGTGATGTCGCCCACATCTCAGCTGGTCAAGATAGAACGGTCAACGACATCATGGTCAACCCTCAAGGGAAGGCAGGGGCAGACCATGGGCATTCCCTCACTATCCAAAGAGGCTTCCATAATTGCAGAACCGGCACATATTGCTCTGAGACTGGGCTCACCCGAAAAGTTGCCATGTCCTGCTCATGGCTGCGTTAGTTCCTCACTTCAACGTATTGGGCATCTTGTTTGCCACTGGTCGCTCAAGCACACACCAGGAACGGTGAGAATGCGGGCGACATCCACTCGTTAAGCTTTTGCTTTTGACTTCGGACCACGCAATGGATTCGCTAGCTGTGCATTCCATTTCATGTTATTGAGACGTTTTTCCACTTTTGTCTACACTCTCAGTGATACAGAGTTTTCGTAACCATTTCATTCGACTGGGGCACTTTTCTGCCTTTTAGTACTCGCTCACGAGGTAGGCTACATGTGCTGCCAGCTCAGCACCTTACCTCAGTGCAGCAGTGAATGAGAAATGGCCAGGCCCTCTCATCCGGGAATCCCTCATATCCCCCAGCTGAGAGCCTTCGAACAAGTATCTGAACTGGGCACGTAGCGTGCTCAGTATCTCACCTCTATTTTTCAGTAGGTGGGTATCGGCCCGGCTCTCATATCCGAGGGTTTGTGGCTTAGAGGCGTTCAGCCTAAACCCTCGACAGAGAGCCTTAGTGTATTATCCGGACCAAGAACTTCTGCCTTCGTGCGCCTGATTTAAACTCTTGAGCAGCAGGTTGTGTCTCTCTTAGTCTGGCCCTTATCCCATAAGCTGTCCGATATGTAGTTTTCATCCATCTGCAAGCACATGGGGTCAATGGGACACGCAAGCTCCCCCCCCACGGCAAGGTGGAGACACATCGGGGGAGCTCCGGTACAAGGTGATACATGCAAAACCACTGGACGCCTACCGACGAGCTTTCAAGCTAAGCCGGCAGGACTGACCGAAAAACTATACCAGCTTACTGACTGCAGGCCCACAACTCATCAAGAGAGAGTGGGCGCTTATCGAGACTTTGTCGAACTGTCGTATAAATTTGCTTTTTTGCCAGCTCAAACCACGACCCTGGCTGCACGATGCGGTTACATTCTTGAAACGCCTGCTTCACTAACTTGCATTGGCTGGGAAGATCCCATTTTGGTGCACCTCATACAGCCATCCGAGACAACGAACGCTAGACGCGGCTAGTAATACATGATTTACTATAGCATGCATACAATGATTCATACCCCTAAAGATTTCTCATGTACCATCCCTACTTGTAATACCTACCCACCAACAATCACCCTGTTGGTGTGTTACCAGTGCCCTTGAGGAAAGTACAGAACAGTAACACTGTAACCTATCATGCATGTCATAAGAGGCTACTAAGGTGGGCTGGCATTGGATGGGCTATCGCCAACTCATAGAAAACTGTAGCTGCAAAATGCAACCAATCATGAACAAGTCTAAAGACAAGGAAAGAAAAATAACTCCGCCAACCAAGAAAAAAGGAGACCCTTCTAGAAGAAGTATGAAGCGATGAGGAGAAAGCCACTAGGAGTCTGGATCGCTTACTTACCTCATTTCTCCTAGGAAAATCATAAGAATGTTAAACTATGTATTTTTATTTTTGCGCTCACTCATTTTGAACTCAAGCGTAGTCCATACACACTACTTCTAATAGTGATGGACTGAATTTTGCATGTGGATTAGCTCTCCCTATTACCAGTGTCCTTCGTCATCAGGTGAACCCACTCAGACTTCAGAGGCACTTGTAATTTACGTCCCCACGTCAAGGACGATAGGTCAACATTTTAGTCCAACTGGCCAGTGTAGAGGTTGAACACCTTACCTCGGCATCAGCACATGGGATGTTTAAGAACACACGTTCTTATCCATTCAGCCATGCTGACCTACCATGAATATTATGAAATGCAGAGTTCTTCATGGGAGAACACAAGCAGACACAGTTGAAAAGAGAACAGAGGTGAGACAGGAATGCCTTTTGTCAGCTTTATTATTTTTACTGACTGTAGACTGGATTATGAAGATAACAATAACTACTTCTGTAATCCTCACAATCAATAGCTCTTGGCTTCTTGGGTAGTGTGATGAAAATGGTTGTTTTCAAATCCTTGGGAATGTACCCAGTATTATATATATATATATATAACATTACAAACTTCTGTTATAGTATCAATGCCAAAACTGGACAAGGATTTTATCATCTCTGTTGTTATCTTGTCAGTCAGGTTCTGCCTGCAGCCATTCCTTCTTTCATTCATATCAATTATTTTACCACAACGTGTATACGGTGCCGATCACTAAACAACAGTTGGATGGGAGGGGTAGGACTCTGTCATTTGCTGATGACATTCTCGTGTATCGACAGGGTCAAGATAGACAGGCGGTTGCCAATGATATGCAGGGCGAACTAGATCAAATTTCCTCATGGTGTGCGGATGCCAGTGCCATTGTCAACCCTGCAAAGGCATCATTTACATGGTTCTCCCTAAACAACCATATTGTGAACACAGACCTGCCGGCAGTGAGAATGGATGGGAGCACTTTGAGTGTTGTTTGTCCATCAAGAATGATGATGACCATTCATTTCATCCAGTGGGGTTGAAAGTATGGAGCTGTAAGTTCTAAGATGGCTGATAAGACCTATTTTGGCTCGAAATGTTCTTTGACAATGTGGACAAAGAATGCTTGACGTTTCTGGAGGTGGATTTCCTGCAGTGGTTTTTCTGTTCTGTCTTTTCTTCACAGCTCTTGCAGTCCTGGTTGCCTCACAAGTGACTGCACCCTTGCATAGTGATGTACGCCACGAATTTCGGTCTCTGGCTGCAGTCTCCCAGGTGTCATAATTAATTCCAAAAGCATTCAGTGAGATTTTCAGAGTGTCTTTAAAGCGTTTCCTCTGGCCGCCTTGGGAGCGTTTACCACAACGCAATTCGCCGTAAAAAATTTGTTTAGGGAGCCTGTGATCTGGCATGCGAGTCAAGTGACCAGCCCAGCGAATCTGATTCTTCATTAGTAGAGTGTGGATACTGGGCATGGACGCTCTTTCTAGGACTTCAGTGTCTGGGATCTTGTCTTGCCATTTAATCTTCAGTAACTTCCTAAGGCAGACTGTGTGGAAGTGGTTTAATTTCCTAGCGTGTCACTGATAAACAGTCCAGGTTTCACAAGCATATAGCAGTGTGGATAATACAACTGCTTTGTAGACTTTCAGCTTTGTTTGCAGGCTTATTCCATTTCTGTCCCATACATTCTTGTACAGTCTGCCAAAGGCCGCACTGGCCTTGGAGATTCTTGCATTCACTTCATTATCAATTGTGGCAGCTTGTGACACAGTGCTGCCAAGATAGATGAATTTGTCCACAACACTCAGACTATGACCATTCACTTTGATATTCGGCACAGTGTGATTATTCCCTGGAGCTGGCTGGTACATAACTACAGTTTTCTCCAAATTGACATTGAGCCCAAAGTTGGCACAGGCATGTGAGAAAGCTGAAACATTATGTTGCATGTCCGCCTCTGAGTTGGCGTATAGAGTGCAATCATCAGCAAACAGGAGCTCTCTGACGGTGTCGCTGCCAATTTTGGTTTTAGCTTTCAGCCTTCTGAGATTGAATAACTTTCCATCCTTTGAGTAGAATCCTTTGAGTAGCACTTTGAGTAGAATCCAGTCGATGACATATCTTGGCGTGAGGCTTGATCGTAGTCTGTCTTTCAGAGAGCATGTCGATTATGTCATAACGAAAGCTCAAAAAGGTTTGTCATCAATGAGAGTCATGGTGACTACCAATATCGAGCAAAGACTGCTAATACTTCTGTTCCAAGGACTGGTGCTTTCACCCATCGAGTATACCCTGGCCATCCTTACTGTCAGCCCTACACAGATTGGAAGACTTGAAAAGGTACTAAACGAAGCCATGCGCATCATTTTGGGCTGCACGAGATACACCAGCTGTGTAGCGATGAGATACCTCCTTGACTTCCCGACAATGGAACACAGGATCAAGATCTGGAGAGCTCGTGCATACTTGAAAATAAGTGCGGATGAGCAGCAACCTCTGCATGAAGATATATTCAGAGAAAAGGGCAACAGGCTAAAGAGGGGCAAATCATGGATGGGTCGGGCGGAAGATATCATCAGACGAACTGCAGTGGATGAAAGACTTGGGAGTAAGAATTGGCACGGCCAGACACGAGAGGTACATCGGGAAAACGAGGTGCCTCATCAACCAACAAAGAACTGACACTATTAGCCACCAGGCGCTGATGCATATGCTAGGGGGAGGATCTGAGCACCTATGGACCTGTCCGGAGTGCAATGAAGATGCCCCAACCGATAACTGATATTGAAATGATAACTGATATTTTACCACAATATATAATATTATTAATAATATATCCAATTTTAAACCAATGTTTTCCCGTAGTGAATTTGAATAACGAAGACACAAACAATAGATTGCACGATTTATTGCCTGGCATATTTCGCTGCATCTCGTCAGGTACATACTGCAGAACTCACACAACTTACGTGAAATTAACTAGATAAATCCTTCAAGTTGAAATATACACAATTTCGCACAGTAATGTCGATTGTCTACCACGGTAATTTTAAGCTGACTAACATGTCTTTCTGTTTACACAATTCTGGCTTGCGTTGATAGATCATAATTGCTTCTGCAAATTTTAACAAGCGAGTATTCTGTGTTCTAAACAACACGCGAAATGCAGTCTCTCTGGACACAACATGGCGACTGGCAACAATGTGCTTGCCGATTGAAGACGCCGGGAGCTTCCGGTGTGTCGGCTCCTCGTGGCTATCATCTCCTGTGTGTTGTATCTTGTTGACCCATTGAGGTATGTGTTCTAACACCCGTTTGTTAAGCTGTCTCTCCGTTCGGCCAATGTAAACGGCCTGGCATCTACATGTGAATTGGTAAATACAATTGTTTGTGGCGTACAGAGGAACAGGCTCTTTGACTGTTGGTGTAGGAATGGGTACGGTTTTACATCTAATGACTGGAGTTGCCGCACAGAATGTTTGACCTACTGCTGTAGTAAGCCGGTCTTGTAGACGTTGCATTACGTCATCCCCTCGAAAGGTTAGCTGGATGAATACCTTGAGTTTAGGGACTGTAGTTACGTCTGCTTTGGGTTTGGGCTGTTGGCAATGGCGCTTTATAAATCCTGTGGAGTACCCATTCAGGTTTAAGACATTCTTCAGAGTTTCAAATTCCTCTGTCAGTGTGTCCTGGGTGCATATCTTTCTAGCACGGTCAAACAAGGTCCGTACTAAGCCCCGTTTGTACTGGACAGGTGTGAAGCTCTGAAAATTTAGGTATTGGCCAGTCCATGTTTCTTTGCGATACACCGATCTTTGAATTGTGCCGTCTGCTCTACGTCTCATTAGAATATCTAGGAACGGTAACGCTTCGTTGTGTTCGTGTTCCATAGATAGAGAGATGTTTTTATGCGTCTTGTTCATTGTGGCACCACAGACGAGCTACAAGCAACATCGTTTCAGGCCACAATGAACAAGACGCATAAAAACATCTCTCTATCTATGGAACACGAACACAACGAAGCGTTACCGTTCCTAGATATTCTAATGAGACGTAGAGCAGACGGCACAATTCAAAGATCGGTGTATCGCAAAGAAACATGGACTGGCCAATACCTAAATTTTCAGAGCTTCACACCTGTCCAGTACAAACGGGGCTTAGTACGGACCTTGTTTGACCGTGCTAGAAAGATATGCACCCAGGACACACTGACAGAGGAATTTGAAACTCTGAAGAATGTCTTAAACCTGAATGGGTACTCCACAGGATTTATAAAGCGCCATTGCCAACAGCCCAAACCCAAAGCAGACGTAACTACAGTCCCTAAACTCAAGGTATTCATCCAGCTAACCTTTCGAGGGGATGACGTAATGCAACGTCTACAAGACCGGCTTACTACAGCAGTAGGTCGAACATTCTGTGCGGCAACTCCAGTCATTAGATGTAAAACCGTACCCATTCCTACACCAACAGTCAAAGAGCCTGTTCCTCTGTACGCCACAAACAATTGTATTTACCAATTCACATGTAGATGCCAGGCCGTTTACATTGGTCCGAACGGAGAGACAGCTTAACAAACGGGTGTCAGAACACATACCTCAATGGGTCAACAAGATACAACACACAGGAGATGATAGCCACGAGGAGCCGACACACCGGAAGCTCCCGGCGTCTTCAATCGGCAAGCACATTGTTGCCAGTCGCCATGTTGTGTCCAGAGAGACTGCATTTCGCGTGTTGTTTAGAACACAGAATACTCGCTTGTTAAAATTTGCAGAAGCAATTATGATCTATCAACGCAAGCCAGAATTGTGTAAACAGAAAGACATGTTAGTCAGCTTAAAATTACCGTGGTAGACAATCGACATTACTGTGCGAAATTGTGTATATTTCAACTTGAAGGATTTATCTAGTTAATTTCACGTAAGTTGTGTGAGTTCTGCAGTATGTACCTGACGAGATGCAGCGAAATATGCCAGGCAATAAATCGTGCAATCTATTGTTTGTGTCTTCGTTATTCATATCCAATTTTAATTTATTTACAGACTTTGATAGAGTACCGTTGCATTTTTTTTTTTTTTTATTTTTTTTTGCCTTTGTGCTCTATCAAACATATTTTGTTCATGATGTTGCGACAAAATTTTGGGAAACTACTTTTTTTTAAAATAAATACATACAAAACTCAAAACCGTCAAAATCAAAACGTCAACAAAATAACTCAATAAACAATATTAAATAATTGTCATGAATCAAGCAGATATTAGTATATTACCTGAGTATTAACCACTGGCTCACTCAATATATCCAGGCCATAATAGATAGATTTGAGCTCCTCCATGTCCATGAAACAGAACACAGCAGGACATAGCAAGAACAGCCATCCAAGACAGGACAACCGACACCAGACGACGTTCGCCATCATTAGCCAATGTTTACAGCCCGTTCATGAAAACTTAACCGGAATTCACGGAGTAACTAGGTACATAACTCTGAAAGTAATTATTACATTTATTGTGAGAAATATTACAATCGTGTTAATTTGTACATTTGTTAGCAATTTTAATAATTAAACGTGTGCGATATAAAGACTTTTAAGTCAGACAAAATAAATGGAGTTTTGTTTTGTGTTTTGGTTTCACAATTTGTATTTACACTATGTAGAATCAGCAATTATGTTGCATCATGGGTCTGGAGCTATTATCTGACTTAATTATGAGACAATCCCAGGTGTTGTCCAAATTGTAGCCAACAGCTCATCGTGCGAAGGTGGTAATAAGTATTGATCTGTACACGTATAAGGGGGAAAAAAGAAATACAACTTAACTAGTGATTACACATGTGTTGGTCCATTTTGTTTTGTAGTAGTTTTACAGTAACAACCATCATCGTCATATGATATAGATAGCTAGTTGAGTTGAGCTAAGAACCGACATCACTGCAATCAGGACATTCCCATATGCGCTACGCCCCCTCGTTCAACAGCCAGCGAAGAGTCACACTACTTATCGTTCCCACTGCTATCTGATTGAAAGTTCTCCTGGTATTCCCTCTTAGTTTTGAGATTCTACCAGAACCCCTGCCAATCCCCCGCAATCTCATCCTTTCCACATTTTATTCCCCCGAATATCCTTTATTTACAGGACATCGCTGTCAACATCAGCATCTTTCAGTTGATTGTTAATTTCTTGGCAAAATTACGCTCAGTAGTTTGCCATTGCTTTCTGAGCGACCGGCTCACATACCCCGTAAGTTACCGACGCGGAGAGAACCGCTACCCATTCTCACGCACATCACGTTACTCACGAGAGTATACGGGTTACGGAGAAAGTCGTGTAACCCCTAGACCAGGGAGTCCCTTTCCACATACGGGTTCTCAGTCTGTTCCTCCATCTTCTCCATCTGGTCCCACAGGCGCACGACCACCTCTCCTTTGTCCATAGGTAGTTGACCACCAAGAGGTGCATTCCCTGCCAGCCTATCAGCCTGTTCATTCCCCCCCCCCCCCGCACAACCGCATGGCCAGGGCAAAAAATCTATACAATTCTTACAATATGATATGTGACCTCTGAAGCGAGGTGAGCCATTCCATGCGAAACATTCCTTTCTCCACTTTACTAACCATACCCCTGGAGTCCGTAATGAATACAGTGTGTGTTGCAGTGGTCTCTTCTAACCAACGGAATGCCGCTGTAACTGCCTCCACCTCCATTCTAGCAAGTTTTTGCAGCACGTCGCTATCATCACAACCCGCCCGAAAGATTCTCGATCATTCGCCAGTTCCCCTGCCTCTTGTATTTTCGTTCTCATGATGTCATTAATGTTTATACGTCTTCTTCTTCTGTTAACTTTAAATTGATCTGTTTATATCTACAATATTGTCTCTTGTATTAACTATCTTTGTTTAGTTCACTCAGTATGTCTTGTCTCCGAAGTCGTGTTAGTCGATCCCTGCCTCCTGTTTCATGAACCAGTAGTGTAGCTAGGAGTTGCAGATGGAGCAACCGATCCCTATATGTCCTTTTTTGTTTTGTTTTTTAAAGTGGCGCCATATTCATTTGTGCGATAAAAGTCATCAAGCGGCGGCATTCCATATGCTCTCTCTTCCTAACGTTACACCCTTGCCACGCCACGGCCAGAAACTATGCCTTTCCTTGCTGTTCCTTCTGAATCACGGAGATATTTAAAATGACCAAAGTAATTCAGTTTTCGAGACACGATGTTATTTATAGGCCTGTAGTTTTCAATGTTCAGATCTTGTAAAAAGTCATTATTTTTCTTCTGCTGCTGCATCTATGGGATCCTTAGGCCTATTAGCGCAGTTGCCAGCATGTTTGCCTGCCGACCCGGTGGTCATATATCGAAGCGGGGATTTATTTCATTGACCTGAGCTTGCATATTCATCCAGCCTAAAATTGGTGCCAGGAAATTGTGAAATCTTGTGAGGTAAAGACTGATGACATAGGGTGTATTTTTAATGACTGTGCAGTGTTTGAAAATATTGCCGGTCCAAGTTTTGTATTCACCCTCTGTAAAGTTCATGCAACATAATAGGTAAATACAAAACTTGAACTGGCAATATTTTCAAACACTGCACAGTCATTAAAAATACACCCTGTATTTACATAACCTATCGAATGCTGATTGGTCAGTAAAAATATAGATCTTGCATTGTATGCTTCCTCTTCTTCTTTCATTCACACATTGCGTGCCATCCTGTACTGTTGTGGTGCGCCTCCTGGCTTGCTGCCTCCGTCTTCAGCACCCTTCTTTTGTAAAACTGTGATCTTACTCGAGTTTAACTATGTATGTGTACGTGTCTGCGCATATATGTACTTACATACAAATCTATAGCAGTCTGGTTTCACGGTGCTAGAGACTCGCCGTCTTCCCTTCTCCTGTTAGTTAAAGTTAAAACAGTACCTCCACGTGAAAGCCAGGAGTTGGACTTTTACTGTCAGAGATCACCCTCAACTCTACTTCCTCCCCTCCCCCTTCCCCGGCTATAACAGCAATTTGGAACCACCGTTTGCTTAATGTGTCTTAAACAATCTTTTACTTACCATCGAGTGTCGAATGGTCAAAGAAATTTAAAGTTGCTGAAGGCAGAGCTCGGAGTATCCCCATAAAGGGACGCCATCTGCGCCACCTCAGGCGCCTCTCTGCAGGTGTTATGGAACCTCGTGAAAGACTTCTGCCGTATGTCCTTGTCTTATACTACTAATATGCCACAATTACATGCCTGAACCGAACTGGCAAGGGTCTCAGAGTTAGTAGACCTCCAGGGTTTTAGTGATCAGAAATCATGAGTTAGGAAAGCCTCTGGTACTGATCAGCCCACTGCCAAATCATGGGCTTACTTATCAGCCCACTGCCAAATCATGGGTTTACCGATCAGCCCACTGCCAAATCATTGGTTTACCGATCAGCCCACTGCCAAATCATGGGTTTAACGATCAGCCCACTGCCAAATCATTGGTTTACCGATCAGCCCACTGCCAAATCATGGGTTTACAACTGCCAAATTATGGGTTTTTAGATCTGCTCAAATGCACATCGAGCGCGATTCCTACTTACAACAATGATTCATATGTTCCTCAAACAGTAGACCTCCAGAATTATAGTGATCAGAAATCATGAGTTGGGAAAGCCTCTGGTACTGATAAGCCCACTGCCAAATCATGGGTTTATCGATCAGCCCACTGCCAAATCATGTTTTTACTTATCAGCCCGCTGCCAAATCAATGGTTTACTGATCAGCCAGTTGCCAAATCATGGGTTTACAGATCGGCGCAAATGCTCATCGAGTGCGATTCCTACTAACAACTATGATTCATATGTTCGTCAAACAGAAGTCCCACTGGAGGACAACTATGTCCAAAAGCTTTTAGTTAGTTGCATATCCTTTACAGTACGTCGTAGTCAGTCCCAACATTTTTTGGCTGTTTGTCATCTCTTGGCAAGTTTACGTTCAGTAGTTTGCTATTGCTTTCTGAACAACCGGCACCCATAAGCCTGCATTTTAGTCCAACTGACCTTTGTAGGAGTTGAACCCGCTACCTCGGCATCAGCACACTGGAAGTTTAAGTGTGAGTGCACTTATACATTCGGTAATGCTAGTTTCCCCCATCTCCTGTAGATGTAATGGACGAAAATGATGTCACCGTTTAAAGGCGATAAGGTGTCCTTCGAAATTAATTGGGAAGGGTAATCTTATTAATAAATGCCAGGAAGAAGTCGGATGTGTCGGCCGAAAAGTACAAATAGCGAAACTCAGCTGTAAATAGATACAATACAATTACGTCCAACATAAACATACAATCCCAAAGGCAGATTATCACAACTACTACAAAACGCAAACATGGCATGTGTTAACTTGCACATACGCGTCCACAGAGAGAGAGAGAGAGAGAGAGAGAGAGAGAGAGAGAGAGAGAGAGAGAGAGAGAGGGGGGGGGGAGGGGGGGTAGGGAGGGAGAGGATAGAAGAGGATCCTTCGTATTCGGATGCACATATTCGTGACATCCAGTATTTGGAAACAACAGTGGAGAAAAGATGGTATTGATATTGGCAGATGTCGCTGATATCGAGACGGCGCCGGTTACCCTGTAGGTTCTACCTGTAATGTTGTTGTATTGTAACCTCGTATTCTATTTACTTTGATGTGACATGGGTGTCACTCTGCTGGTGAGAGTCGATGTTTCATGAGTTCTGGTGATTTTATTGTCATTGTACTGTAACTGTGCGTTATGTTTCCTTTGATGTGACATGGGAGTCTCCATAACAAAGTAGTTACGACGCTTGCCTCGCGCTCTACTGCTTGTGGGTTCGATTCCTACCTACGTCGTTCGTTTTACGAGTGAAGTTTTATCGGAGATTCTTGGGGGTCGTCGCTGGAGCTACGGAGTTCGTGCTTTGTGCGACTTCTTCGGCAGGACATGAATGATACAGGCACCGTTGGAGCAAGTCGCCACTGATTGCTTTTCATGAAGGGAAAACATCAGGAATTGAATAAATGCAAAGGATAAAATATTAGCGGATAGGTCGGACACTGAGATGTCAGACGGTGCGTGATGGTGGAAATGATCATGTTTTCACATGCATCTACTGTGAACGAACATATACCGCGCGAATTAGTCTGTGACGTCACATGGGTTGTAGTTACGTTTTTTTTTAAATACAATGTAACAAATAATCGTGATGACGGCATGGTGTAGGTAGTAATAGGAGGTAATTCAATGGAGGAGCTTTTTTTTTGTGTGAAGACATTGGACTGATTTGGTTGATTCTGCAAACAGACACTTAGGTGGGACTGGGGATGAAATGAGGACGTAGACCAGTCGCTGAAGAATCACAGACAAAAGGAGGTTACTACAGAAGGCATGCAAGCCCTACACAAGAAGAAGCAAACATAAACTAGCATATTTTACTTTCTACTTCGAGTGACGATGACAAGATGGCAAAGATTTCAGCTGGGGAAATTAACGAGTCGACTTAATCACTTATCATTGAATTAAAACACAGAACATGGTTGAGAAATGGCAAACTAACACTGTTGTAGTTAACAATGGGCTCAAACACAGAACATAGTGTAGAAGAATCATTAGTCGTTAGTCGCAGTTCCAACTTCACGGCAACGGGTAGTACCCATTATGCTCCGGTCCTGTGCCAGTGAATATCACACAAAATGCTCCTTACTGCCCCATGTGAAAAGTGGAACAAACAGGAGTCTCGACAAACCAACAGCCAACAAGGTAGCCTACACTGTGTATAATATAATATATACATATATTATAACATAATGCCAACACAAAGGTCATCTACGAAAAATACAGTTCATCGTCGATAGTAGCGGCAGTCACTAGAAAACCAGTAGCCACACTTTACTGCATAGGGCAAACCAGTTATTTCTGCGACAAAGCCGGTCGCCATTATTCTGAACATGCAGTTCACGCTACAAACAACAGCGGTTAGATGTAAAAGCAATTCACTCAAAATTCACAGCTCACAGTGTCACGCCAAGCTTTCAACTCAGTAGCAAGGCGATGGAACTATGTACTTCCAGTCCAACATGAAGAAAATATGAATGCAAACGGTAGCCTCAAGCATAAACACTCCAGAGGCCTTAATCGTTTAAATGCCTACCCTCCATGTTGGGGACCGGAAGTCCACACATTGTGGAGAAATGGCAAACTAACAGTAACACTGTTGTAGTGATCAATGAGCTCAAACACAGAACAAAGTGGAGAAATGGCAAACTAACACTATTTACAAAATCATCATAAATCAAGTTAGTTGTATTATTTTGTAAAGTCTGTGGCTCAGTGCATCCAGTTGTGACATGCCATTTTTAAGATTTGCTTTCCCTAGTCTTTGACTGTCTCCAGTCTATTTACAAGACATTCTGTATTTGTTACCTCTGAATTAAGTCATCATCATCTTCCACTTTTTCCCCTCAAGCGGCATGGAGAATAGTTGGCGTTCCAGCACCCGATGGGTGGCACTGGATAGTGTCATTCCGGTTGACTGTACACTATCTTTGATGTCTTTAATCCATTTTCTTCTCGAGTGTTCTCTTGCTCTTGTATCAGATCTTCTTTGTTGTAGCGCCAGTACTGATAGTTGATGGTGTTGCATGCTAACCATTTGATCTTTTGCCTGTCAGTATATGTGGCACAAGATGTTGATCCCACTGTTTGTTTGATAATATCATTTCTTATTAAGTCTTGGATTGTGTAAGTTGGCCGTTCTTCTCAAGCATCCTATCTCACATGCATTGATTTTGTGTAAGTGTGATTTGGATAATGTCCAAGTTTGACATTAGTAGCCTAGGGTTGCTATTTATAACCAGTCGTTTTGCGGACATAGGTATATTTGATTGTTTCAGTATTGGTAACAGTTGATATATAAGCATACTTGCTTTTTTACATCTGATTTTGATTTTTCATCTATACTGCCTGTCGCGAAACGGAAGTGGGTCTTAGACGGGACAACCCAGTACCCACTTTGTCCCTCCCCGTCTCGGTGGCTAAGCCACATTGTAAGGCGGGTGATGGGGGATTTCCGAGTAAAAAGAGTTAGGACCGTATTCTGGGTCTTTGAGATGTTAGGTATTGGGGTTGTCATGAACTTCACGGGTCCCGAGAAACATAACTCCACTCTTTGAATGTGCGTAGACATTTGTTGTTGTAAATCGTACATTCTGATAAAAGTCGGGGAATCGTGAGTTGCCATCACTTTCGTGAGATGATTCTGGGGGATGTTCGGCGAGCTCCGTGAGTGTGTACTTCCGGACTCGAGCCGAAGAGAAGTCATTTGGTAGCCAGTCATCAAGAAGGGAGGCCGCATCTATAGCCAGTTGTATACTAGGCATCTGGGAGAATGCCCTACAACGGAGGTCGTTGAAGTTATCCTTTCACGTCCATTCCTTCCAGCTGTATACTATGCAACTCATGTGGCATTAGAGATTGATCCACAGTGGAGGTCCAGTCTGTCCTTGAGACAAGAGACCGTGTCTTCGACTAGCTGTATCATGTTGACCTTTTGGGGATCCAGAGAGTGGACCTACAGCAGAGGGCTTGATGAACCGACCGGGTCGCTGTCTGTTGCATAGTTGTTCCTAAGTTTTAAAGGTAACACACTTCTATTTGGCATCGCTTAACTAAGTTTGTGTTTCAGTTGTGGGTCAATTATCGACCAGGCCGGCAGTTGTGTCGTAACTCTGGGCCTTGACCTAAGATGTACACGTTGACCTCGGGTCAGCGTACACCAACTGTAAGTTAAGTCTCGATCAGGCATGCTAGCTGTGTAGCAAGCCTGTGTGTTTACTATAACTTAGATTAACGCGTGGGCTAAGGTCAGCAGACAAGACGGAATGTATTGTGCGAGCCAGCTCAGGGGAACAGTCTGGTTTAAGCGAACTGAATTATCAATACATTCGACGCCCTATCTCAATATTATTAATGGGGTATATGAGGGAATTATTGTTCTGATAGAAGAATTCCTCTTGAACAGAGATTTCATTTGATTCCCTTAATGGATAGGTTTGACATTAGTACGTTTCAATCATCATCAGGTGGCGGGTTGAAACAAGTACTTGTCAGTCAGCCTCATATGACGCGCGAGAACCACAGCATGCGTTTCTCGTTAAGGTGAAACTCAACTATATAGGAGGCTATAGGTAGTGAAGTGATTATCGCCTCGTAGGCCTGTTGTTATTTAACTGGGCTTAGTCGGAATGGGGAAAGATATCTTCACACCTACTAGGGATTTAACCCTGGGCCAGTGTAGCGGTGGGGAGACATCCACACACGCGTGTATATTTCATCAGTTTTATCAGACTCCACACTTCCTTTAATGAGAGAGGAATGGTTTGTCCGGTGGGTCTAACTTTCTATTGTCTCTATTCTTTCATCCGAACCCGATTGTTGGGGTGTTTTACTCTACACTATTCCTAGGCAGCCAAAGGAATGTATTCAAGTGATGATTGTCTATCTACACATTCACCCACACAAAACAGAAATTCAGGTAACCGAGAAAGAAAGGGGGAAGCGACAAACACAAGAACACAAAACTCTTAGGCTGTTTGTCTGGTCTTTAATTCAGTATTTCAGGTTTGTTACCATGGTAGTCTGAACATCCTCCAGTAACCCTGGAGGTGTCATAGAGTACGTACCCGAGATATCTTGATATGCTTATGATTTAGGCCAAAACACTTGATGATCTTCATGGGAGGTGTGGATTTCTGCCATCCTCATGAATGGAACCTGTCATCATATCTATTAGGTATGAGACTTGTGGCTGAAAAGCTACTGACCTACGTTAGGATTACCAGGAATCATAACCTAACCAGTCCGTGAGACATATCTGGGAATTCAGACATACTATTGTGGTTTGAGCTGGACGAACTGACCACAATGAGTAGGATGTTAGTGTAGATGCATATTGATGTAGTGTGTATTATGCAAGGGTGGTACACCTGGCCTGTTCTTGCTTACAGGAACCCCTTTGCTGTTGCTGTTTGCTATTGCTTGGCTGTGCTGTTTGCGGATTCCTGTGGGCGAGTGCCCTTGGCTGTGTGCTGTATCCTGAGGGCGGCTGCCTGTTTGCTGTTGACCCTTTGCTGATTCCTGAGAGCCTGCTTGCAGTTGGTCCGTTGCTGGGTGCTGTGGACCTGTGGCTGTGTGCTGTGACTTTAGATGGTGCTGAAGGCCAAGTGGCTAGTGGCTGCTGAACCTTACTTGGCCCAAGTCTCCAGGAGGCATCATACAGGTTCAGGTGAATGTGTCTTACCACCTGGGTCTACACACTGACACCCATTACTACACTGACATACCTCGTATGGGATGATGAGAATGTCAAGCAGACAACTCTCACCCAATTGACTTTTCATTTCTGTATGTCTGTCTGTGTGTTTGAGTCTGAATCTCTAATAAATATTCTAGATTCACCTGTTATAAGATTGTTCACTTATAGTCAAGTAGGTGTCTTGAAATAGTGTCAGTCTTTATATGGGCAGGGTCGTCCGTGCACCATCCTGGGGGCAATGGAGTTACACGGGTAGATAGAAGTTAATTAAGAACTCAAGTACAATATATCGGCAACCACCAAGAACCAGGCCGGTGTTGTCACAATTCCATAGTATGTTTTCATGCTTCCTAGATATTTAAATTCTTTAACTTGTTTCAGAGGTGTACTATTTATCAGTATATTTAACGGACCAGGAGATCTGATAACCTGTATATCTTCAGTTTCTGAATTACGTTTGCAAAACTAGCCTACACCTCTTGTTTCCTGATTGCTGACCTATAAGGCAACAATGTTTGTGTCTCATTTCGTCTGGTACCTATTCCTTGACCTGCTCGCTTGGTGACCCTCTCCGAATAAAATAATTGTGTGGGCATATCCAATTTACAGGACATAGTTGTCAACACCAGCACTGCTGTTGTTGATGTCTTGGCAAGTTTACGTTCAGTAGTTTGCCATTGCTTTCTGAACGACCAGCTCCCATACCATTACATTAAAACCCAGCTGCCAAATCGGTCGCAGCTGTGTTTCGAACGCAGGTAAGCGGAATTACAAACGCCTTTGCCATGGAGACCGGCCTCCGAATAATAGGGGAGAAAAAACATTAACAGGGAAAAGAAGAAGTAATTAAAATGGAAAATAGAGGACAATCGTGAACAAATAAAGCAAGGAGTAAACCAAAGATGTGTTGTCACCAAATCTTTTCTCTCTGTATAGCAAAGTAATAATATGAGAGAGAGAGAGAGAGAGAGAGAGAGAGAGAGTTAGTTATAACATAAACAATCAACACTAAGCAGATGACTGGGCTGTTAACAACTGATGGACATTGAAGTTCTTTCATTTGCTTGGTTTGTCAATGTGAGCAAAAGAAGAACAGCCTGATGTGCCCATTACATACCACCAAAAGAAAAGAATGATCAAATCAGTCAGAAGGCCACCAAAACCTATTCAAAACGACTACCACGTTATGGACAGACCAGAACAGGTCATTATTCTGCGCCTCAGAACAGGACAATAGATTACACAACCACATGTATACAAGATTCAAGATTGGTGACTCAGCCATGTGCACATGTGGTTTGGCGTCGCAAACAGCAGAGCACATACTCCAGGACTGCCCAAACTACAACATATCCAGGTGAACCTTCTGGCCTAGACAGACAACAGTGGAAGATAAACTCTATGGACCGCTGAGTGAACTAAAAAAAGACTTAGATTCATACAAGAGACAAAATTGCAGGTATAGACATATGTCAGGCGAACGAAAGAAGTAAGTAGTTTGCCAATGTCTGTAATGTTGTCCCTCTTTTTTAGTTCACTCAGTTGTCCATAGAGTTTATCTTCCACTGTTTCTCATTGGCTTCATATCCTTCTCTTCTCTTGGGTGCTCCATAATGTAGACCTTCGGAAATTAATGAAAATGTAATAATTGTTCAGAATATTTTTTTAGTGCACTGTATCTTGTCATTCTCTTTCTTCCTCATTCCTTTTTTAATAAGATTGTGTAAAGCTTATCTATGCATTTTCGATATTTGTGTGTCCAAATTAAGCTAGTATGTGCATAACAGTTAGTTCCTCTAGACAGATTTCACCCAAGGTAGTGAACTCCATCTGCTTCTGGGTATGTTTTACTAACAAATTTGCCAGGGCAATGTCCTAGCAACCTACTCTTTGTGATTTCCAATTCTTGTGAGGAATTTATCTTGCAAATTGGACCTCATATGATCTGACTACCCAAGATTCAAGGGGACATGTGATATAAGAAACTTGTGAAAAGCCAGACCCAGTCAGGGATTTGAACATGGCTGTTGTTAATTCCCTGAACTGCCAGAGTAACTAATGACAATTGCCTGAAAGAGACTAATGAAACTAGAACATTATACTGTATACAACAATAAGAAAGAGACAAACAGCTTTCTTTGGTCATGTTATGAGACGAGAGGCACTGGAGAACATCGTGACGACTGAAAAGATCGAGGGGAAGAGCGGCAGAGGCCAACAAAGAGAAATTATGCTGGGTGGATTGAGATTGTGGCATGGAGGAATATCAGCAGTAGAGTTGCTCCAGAAGACCAAAGACCGAGATATGTGGAGAGGCATGAATGCCTACGCAGTTCCGACACGGAACTTGATGATGATAATAACACTGACAAAAATACTACACAACATATATATTTTTACAAAGGTTCTGTTTATTTTCTGAATGTAACAAATTCATAATTACTTGAAATGCTAATTCAAATCATTCTACATACACCTATTGTGTTTGCTATGGCAAGAATTCAAACATAAAGCATTCTGCCATTAAACAGCACACAAAAATCATCATACATATATATGTACATTAAACTGCAACAGACCAAGCCACTACTAAAAAGGTTTCTGAATGTACAACAGCTACCGATCATCATTTCAAGGCTGAGGTGGCTTCGGCTGAGAATCTTCTGAGTACAACTTTGGCAACTTCAGACCAACTATTCCAGCGCTACTCTCAATACTTCGCTCACCTTTCCCTCTGTAATGGACACTCAGTTCCTAGGAGAATATTGAAACAGATCATGTTTGAAATAGTTAAATATATATCCTTACCTATTGCCCTAAACAGTTAAATGTCAACATGTTCAGAATTTGTCACAATTATATTTATTTTAACCTTATCGTGTAAAATATTTCAGTTGCAAAATTCAGCCAATCATGAACAATTCTACAAAGAGCTTGGCGTAAGCCGGTTTAAGGCCTATGCTCCACTGGGAGGTAAAAGGCAGCACGAAAGGTAGCACACATGTACACAAAACTTAAGATTGACATATCCGTCATGACATGTATTGGTGCAGCAGACAGCAGGTCACATACTCCAAGACTGCCCTGATTACAACATATCTAGGCAAACCTTCTAGCTTAGAGAAACAGTGGAAGATAAACTTTATGGACCACTGAGTGAGCTTAAAAAAAAAAAAGTGAAGTTTATACAAGAGATAACATTGCAGACAAAGACAATCAATTTCAAGTGAACACGAAATACAATACCTTGCAGCAAAGTATCTGTGATCTCTGACAACCAAACGGAAATTATAGGTGTTGATATAATGATAAAGGACGTGAAAATAAGAATTTACAATCTGTATAGCCCGGCAAATAAGGATCTTACACTCTCAAACATGGAAATAACTGACACAAATTGCATTGTTGTCGGAGACTTTAATAGCCGTTCAGAAAGATGGGGATACCCAGATACTGACAAAAGAGGAGATGAAGTGGAGGACTGGGAAATAGACTCAAATCTCCATCTACTCAACAAAGCGGATGACACACCGAGCTTCTACTCTAGAAGATGGATTACCACTTCTACTCCAGACTTAGCTTTCTGCACAGGAGACATCCTCCACAAAATTGATCGCCATCTGCTTGATCAATTAGCAGGTAGTGACCACAGACCAATCAAGCTTGTAATAAATATGGAGTATGTTCCACAGGAGCAAAAGCCTTTGCCCCGTTGGAATTACAAACGAGCAGATTGGGACAGATTTGCCATACTAACAGACAAATATTGTGAAAACATAAATACACGATATGGCAACATGAAGCAAATGGTGGAAAGTCTAAACAGAGCAATAATACAGGCGGCCACTGAGTCTATTCCAAGAGGAGCGAGGAAAAATTACAAACCATACTGGACTGAAGAACTACAAATTTTGGAGGACAAAGTTGAAGATGCTAGGAAGACCGCAGAGAGAGAACAAACAACTGAAGCGAACATCTCTCTCAAAGCCATCTCAGCAAAATATAAAAGAACAGTAAATCAAACAACAAGAGATTGTTGGAGGAAAAAAACAGAAAACCTGAATTTTGACAGGGATGGAAACAAACTATGGAAACTAGTGAAAGCCATGAACAATGAAGGACCTAGAAACAAACAAATAACAATTAAACAAGGAAATGCCTTGCTGACAGGAAAAAGGCTGGAAATGCACTAATGGAACACTATGCCAGTGCAAACCACATTGATATTACAGCCGAACAGAAGAAAGCAATCAAAGATAAACAGATACATCATAGATATACAGAGACAGCAGCAGAATATATGATGGCAAATCTAACAATGGAAGAAATGGAACAGGCAATGAGTACCCTAAAAAAGAAGACATCACCAGGAAAGGATGGAATCACAAATGAAATGCTAATAGGACTAGGCACTAAGGCAAAAAAGAAACTATCAGCAGTCCTAAATTACAGCTGGAAGAGGGGAATAGTCCCACAGGCATGGAAGGAAGCTATACTAATACCAGTCCCAAAGAAAGGAAAAGACCTGGAAGAACCAAATGGCTATCAACCTATCAGTCTTCTTAGCTGTGTAGGAAAATTAATGGAACGCATTATCAATGGCAGGCTAACATGGCATCTGGAAGAAAACCAACTCTTAACACCTCACCAAGCAGGATTCAGAAAGTACAGATCCACTGAAGATCAAATAACCTATATAGCTCAGGAAATAGAGGATGCCTTCCAAGAGAAAAAGCACACACTAGCGGTCTGGATAGATTTAGAAAAAGCATTTGATAAAGTATGGAAGGAAGGACTGAAAGTAAAACTGCAAAAAATGCATGTTTGTGGGAAAATGTACAAATGGATCAGCCACTACCTTGAGAACAGAACTGCCAGGACAAAAGTACAAGGACAAACCAGCAAAATGATGCTGTTGGAGCAAGGTGTCCCCCAAGGAGGAGTTCTTTCACCAACATTATTCCTAGCATATATAAACGACATCACGGAAAATTTTCCAGCCAGAGTACACACATCATCCTTTGCAGATGACCTAGCCATATGGACATCTGAAGAATATATTAGTACAGCTAACAGCAGAATACAGCAAGCTCTATTAGCGCTAGAGGACTGGTCAAAATCATGGCTAGTGAAGATAAGTGAGGAGAAAACAACATGCACAGTGTTCTCCCTCTCAACTAAAACTCAGCAACCTAAGCTGGTATTGAATGGAAAAATATTGCGCCATGAAGAAAATCCAAACTATCTAGGAGTCACCTTTGATCGTCGCCTGACATGGAAGACACAGGTTGAGAAAAATCGAACAAGAGCAAGGCAAAGAATGGCAATCATGAAAAAGCTTGCTGGTACAACGTGGGGAGCAGATGAGAAAGTTCTCAAGAAGTTATATACTGGACGGGTGAGGCCAGTACTGGAATATGGCATTGCAGCTTGGGCAACAGCAGCTAAGTCAAACTTTAACAAAATAAGTAGAGTCCAAAATCAAGGAATGCGAATCATAACTGGAAGCCTGAAGACAACGCCTATTAATGAATTAGAAAAGATAACTTGTTTACAACCAATGCAGGATAGAAGAGATAGCAGAGCCCAGCAACAAGCTGAAAAATTTAGAAGATTGACAGACCACCCTATGTATAAAAGGTTTATGGTTTTGGAAAGGGAAGACTGAAGCGTAGCAACTTTGTAGAAACTGCAAAACGAAAGATTAGGGCAGATCCCATACTTAACATATCAACAGTCAAACCCATTTACAATGCAGACAAGTTCCCAGCTTGGAGACAGCAGCAACTGCCTGAGATGATAGAAAACATTCCTGGTATTGAGAAAAAGAACACTCAGCATGAAACCGAAAGAAGAGAAATAACCCTAAACTACATAAAAGAACATTACCCAAGCAGGAATTGGACCCATGCATATACAGATGGATCAGCCAAAAATTCAGTAGAGAATGGAGGAGGAGGAATTCTCCTAAATTTAAAAAATGGAGTGAAAAAAACACATTCAGTGGCAACTGGAAAGTTTTCAAGTAACTTCAAAGCGGAGGTAGAGGCTCTGAAAACTGCAGCAGAAATGCTCTTGATGGAGGAAAATAAAGAGACACAAATAGCTATCTTTACAGATGCAAAGTCAGCTGTCTCAATACTGAAGAGCAAAAACAGCACAGAACTAGCTGACCTAAGAGCGCTCACTCCATGGTCTATGCCAGAAATCCAAAAAAGTTGTAATACAGTGGATCCCATCACATTGCAGTATACCTGGAAATGAAGAGGCTGACAGACTGGCAAAAGAGGGCGGACGACTACCACAGCCTGACATAGACATAACCTATAATGAGGTAAAGCGGTTGATTAAAAGCATTTATAGAACCAAATGGGAATCAGAGCATCCAGGCCACCAGAAGGATGATGCATATTACAAACTCGACCGAAGAGAACAAGTAGCAATCTTCAGACTCCGCACAGGACATAACAGGCTGAAATACCACTTGTTCAACAAACTAAAGATAGGAGATACAGATGAATGTAATTGTGGAACTGGTAAAATGACAGCTAAACATTTGCTGCAAGAGTGCCCAATATATGCAGAACAGAGAAAGATATTTTGGCCCACACCTGCTTCATTCGAGGACAAGCTTTATGGAGATATCAACAAGCTCAAGTCGACTGCAGCATACTTTAACTGTATTCAGGTTGACATTTAAATGTACATGAAGAAGTATTTAGACTGCCACACTTCATACCACAGGCATGTCGGTTACACAAGCCTCACAGAGGCATGAAATGGAATATTGCTTGGATAGCAAATCCATTACGTGGAAAGTCCGAATCGAAAGCTCACTGTGTGGGCTTCATAAAAGGTGGAAAAAGCGTCCTAGTGGCACAAAATGGAATATTGCTTGGATAGCAAATCCATTACAGTGGAAAGTCCGAATCGAAAGCTCACTGTGTGGATGTCATCTGCAAACTGCATTCTTCTGGCTTCCTGGAAGAACAGCCTATGGTGAATGGAAGGCCCAATATACGGAAGTGAGGCTAAGCAGCCATGTGCAGGACGTGACGATTCCTTGGGTGAGCCCAGTACCAGAGCGCTGTGTGATGGCTCTGCAATTATGGAAGCCTCCTTGGATGGCGGGGAATGCCCATGGTCTGCCCCTGCCTTCCCTTGAGGGCCGACCAGGATGCCTTTGGCTGTTCTATATGGGCCAGCTGGGATGGGAGATGACACCACAACAGTGAGAGTCTAACGTCCTAAGAAACCCCCCGGGAAGGTTAACCCGGTCAACAAATGCCCGCAGAAGTCGGATGTGTCGGCCTAACGGCGCAAGAACGCAGCTCTGCTGTAAACAGGCACAAGCGCAAGTCACAGTCCGGAAAAAAAAAACTCCGGATGAACGAAGAAGAAGAAGAATTTCAAGTGAACAAAAGACAGTGAAAGGCAGCAGCAGAAGTGATATTTTATAGGGAAGCAACAAATTCTTTCCATTTCGCTCAATTCACAGCTAGAAGTCATTAGCTTAATCTAAGTGCACCACATATGGTCATGTCACTTTTCTTAACTGATTCCGTACAAAGTTATTTATCAAATCCTAAACATCGGCACACACATAATTTATCTTTGTTATAATATTGCACCTAATCATGAGTAAAGCAAACTTGTTGGTGTAATGTTAAGGACATCACAATGACATGGTAACAGAGTGGTAGGACAACGGTTCGATGCCAGCTTTCATCATTTGCTATGGAAGGAAATAATAGTGGGGGGTGTCCTTGGAAGAAGACAGGAGTCGACCAACAGGAAGATGGGTCACAGGACAATGAAAACACCTTGGACCTAAACATGTATGATGTGGGACAACTGGCAAGGGATCAAGAAACATTTCAGGTGGCCATAATGAGAGTGACATTCTGAAAAGGATCTTCGATATATGAAGAGTCGAAGTGCTACAAAAAATACAATTATAATCATGGCTGTCAAAGCATCTCACACTGAAGCATTGCAGTGGAGAGCGAAGGCAATTTTAACCTAGGTCTCAACCTATCTGGCATATTACTACAAGTTCTATTAATCATTGCCATTTGATTTATGCTTCACCTCAACACCGCAAGGTACAAGAGGAACAAGATGAGATGATGATGATGATTTCAGTGGGCAATAAGTCTGCTTCTTGTTGCCTTTCTCTTCTATAAGTACCTTGGCAGATACACATGAATGTACCTAGGGCAATCGCCTATTGCAACGCCAAAAACTTTTCCCTTGTCATAAAAGTCATGCCCTAGTATATCTGCAATTTTTAGCATTTTACACTATAACTGAGAGCTGTATCTGCAGTAATATTATCTGTACTACTTTTCTTGTTGTGTATGTTTTAATGGTGTCCACTTTACAGCTGTAAGAAGCATAGATAACTTTTCCATAATTTCTTTTGGTATTGTGCCTCTGAAGATTACCTACTCATCCTGTCCACCAAAGCAACTAATGACAAATGTCAAGGTATCAAACCTAATCTTTAATGCCGCCCACGTGACTATATATGCTGTCTGTCGTATGCTCTGAAAGTTATGGCTTCATTGTTGGCTGTGTTGTTCAGATCATGAGTGCAATTTTTCCCAAATACCTCAGGGGTCATGGATGGAGCTACAGACTTCTTGCTTTCTGTGAAGATCCAGGCACACAGCTTGCCATTCTGCCAAGAGACACCAAGTCAGATGTGCAATGAAATTGAGCCTTCTGCTTTTAATTCCTTTTATATGCTGTTATACACTTTCCTAAAATAAAAGTGGAGTACTTTCAAACTAAAATGTTACAGATGAATTCTAAGAATGCCCTGGACTAAAAAGGGGAAAAAAATACAGACACAAAACCTGAACATTGACAGTTGTAATACAGTGGATCTCATCACATTGCAATATACTTGGAAATGAAGAGGCTGACAGACTAGCAAAAGAGGGCGGACAACTATCACAGCCTGACATAGACATAACCTATAATGAGGCAAGGAGGTTTATAAAAAGCACTTACAGAACCAAATGGGAATCAGAGCATCCAGGCCACCAGAAAGATGATGCATATTACAAACTCGACCGAAGTGAACAAGTGGCAATCTTCAGACTCTGCACAGGACATAATAGGCTGAAATACCACTTGTTCAATAAAGTAAGGATAAGAGATACCGATCAAAGTAATTGTGTAACTGGTAAAATGACAGCTAAACATTTGATGCATGAGTGCCAAATATATGCAGAACAGAGAAAGATATTTTGGCCCACGCCTGCTTCATTTGAGGACAAGCTCTATGGAGATATCAACAAGCTCAAGTTGACCGCAGCAACTACATTCAGGTTGACATCTAAAGGTGCATGAAGAAGTACTTAGACTGCTACACTTCATACCACAGGTATGTTGTTAGCGAAAGCATCCCAGAGGCATGAAATGGAATACTGCTTGGCTAGCAAATCCATTGCGTGGAAAGTTCAAATCAAAAGCTCATTGTATGGGCGTCATCAAAGATGAAAAAAGCGTTCCAGTGGTACGAAATGGAATATTTCTTGGATAGCTAATCCATTAAGTGAAAAGTCTGAATCGAAAGCTCACTGTGTTGATGTCATCTGCAGACTGCATTCTTCTGGTTTCCGGAGGAACAGCCTGTGGTGACTGGAAGGCTCAATATACGGAAGTGAGGCTAAGCAGCCATATGCAGGACGTGATGATTCCTTGGGTAAGCCCAGTACCAGAGCGCTTTGTGTCAGCTCTGCAATTATGGAAGCCTCCTTGGATGACGGGGAATGCCCATGGTCTGCCCCTGCCTTCCCTTGAGGGGTGACCAGGATGTCTTTTGCTGTTCTATATGGGCCAGCTGGGATAGGAGATAACACCACAACCAGTGAGAGTTAAACGTCCTAAGAAACCACCGGGAAGGTTAACCTGGTTAACAAATGCCCGCAGAAGTCGGATGTTTTGGCCTAACTGGCGCAAGAACGCAGCTCTGCTGTAAACAGGCACAACGCAATCACGTCCGAAAAAAGTCTCCGGATGAACGCAGAAGAAATGACACAGTAGTTTTATCGCCAAATGTGATCTTCCATTTGTACAGAAGGACAATATATTGCCATACTTGAGTCATTGTGTTATTCGTTTTGTTGGCGGTATCTTCTGCAATGTAACAATATTGTTACAGGGCGATATGCCTGGTATCGGAAGGTTGGGACTAATTAGGGAGAGCAGAATACTAAGTTAGGTTTTCCCATAACATGAATGCCATTCAGGGCGCACCAAGTGGTCACCACTCTGACGTAAAGAAAACTGCAATATGTAGGGTGTTAACCACAGCAAGTCAGGGGAGTTTACATTCTGGATACCATCAGGGGAAGCAGCTGATTTTCTAAGTTGTTTGAATTCCATCAGAAAGGATAGCCAATTATCATCTAAATGAAGGGAGAATCTTATCTGTATAATGTTTCCAAACGTAGAATGTACTGATTTGGCCAACAAAGAACCATTTATATGGCATAATGAACCATGAACAATAATATAAAAGGAGAAAACTTCGGATATCCCGAAAACTAACTATGTATTTGTACATGACCCTTTTGTTACAACCTTGAGAAGTGAATGCTGAGCCTTTTGTATTGTCATAAATACAACAATCTCCCAGGGAAGAAAAAAACCAATTACTCTAATGGAAAATAAAGATAACTCGTCAACGGAATAGAATGTCTCCACTTGAAGCTTTTGTGGAATTGCGATTTTTATCTTTGAGTTCATTTTGATTTGGACTGTTGCTACACATACAACAAGGTACGATGATGGTAGTAAACCATGACCACTTACGATATCAGCCGGCCTTTAATATCTGCCTTGCACCTTCCTGTCGCAACAACTGGGCCACAGTGGGGTGGCGAGGTTGTGCTTTGTGACAGTAGTTTTATCACCAAATGTGATCTTCCATTTGTACAGAAGGACAATATATCGCCATCTTGAGTCATTGTGTTATTCCTTTTGTTTGGCGGTATCTTACTTGAGTCATTGTGTTATTTGTTTTGTTTGGCGGTATCTTACTTGAGTCATTGTGTTATTCGTTTTGTTTGGCGGTATCTTACTTGAGTCATTGTGTTATTCGTTTTGTTTGGCGGTATCTTACTTGAGTCATTGTGTTATTCATTTTGTTTGGCGGTATCTTACTTGAGTCATTGTGTTATTCGTTTTGTTTGGCGGTATCTTACTTGAGTCATTGTGTTATTCGTTTTGTTTGGCGGTATCTTACTTGAGTCATTGTGTTATTCATTTTGTTTGGCGGTATCTTACTTGAGTCATTGTGTTATTCATTTTGTTTGGCGGTATCTTCTGCAATTTTAATGCCCATTGAATGGAAACTTAAAATTATAATACTTGCTCATTTGATTGGGTAACAAGTTTGATCCAAACTAATTGTTTGGCACTGAATCAGTTAAAGAAACTGCAATACAACAATGGATGAGGCAGGAGAACTAGCACCGGATCAAGTTCCTTCCAGCAGCATGTGGTGACAACAACTTTCTTTATCATGCTACATGTTGAAAACTGTAGCTCTCCAAGGTTACTCGCTTTGACACCCAACAAAAATGAATATCACAAACCTCTTGTTTTCGTGCACTTTCCAAGTAGCAGAGGTAAGTCCGTGCAACATGTTCAACTTCATGCTGAGCTCTGCAAATTTTTTCTCCTGTCACTTCAAAGTTACGTAGCTGATCGTGGAGGTAAGCATATGCAGGTACATCACTGAGTTTCTCCTAAGATTTTAAAGAAGGAGAAAACAACATGGCTATATTGATCATTTCATACTTATAGGGAGGAAAATGGCTACATCCATGATTTTGTAAAATGTAAGTAGGGGAAAAACTGGAACACTGTTTTAAATTGCCATGGTATGACCTTATTTGTTCAGCTCCCTAGTCACATTTTACATTTCATTTCTATCTGGTATCAGCTTGATCAGAATCATTTTCCCCTGGGCTGTGTATCCATCTTGTTGGTGGACTTGTGTGTTCCAATGACCCTGAAGAGCTATGATGACGGTAGTACAGCCACTGGTATGTCTCCCATGTCGGACAGATTAAGGGGTAGAAACCAGACGAAGAGAGACACACACCTGCTGCCTTGTACGTAGACTGGGGGAAGTCAAAGGCTAGGGAAAGCAAACAAGCAAGTATACATACACACACACAAATGCTAGTCAGTTGTACTGAGCCACAGGATTGAGAAAACAGTGCATCACAACTAATTTAATGATGTGTCATTTTAAATTATCACTGATAATAGTTCATTTGAAAACAATAAAAAAGTTACACTAGTTATAGTAACTGTTTGTTGTGACTTAACATGATCAAGTGGTATTTAATGATTTCTTGCTGGATTACAATCAAATATAATGCCAATATAGTCTCCCTAAAATATAACATTGGTAACATTATATTAATGCTAATAGTAATGTCCTCTCCCCCATTTTTGGTGAGTGGTTGAGGTCAGCCGCGCGTTAGCATCTGTTATCCCATTATTAGTCATTTTCCCATATACCATATACCCATCAAGATGGGAGGGGGGAGGGGGTGTGAAATTGTCCTGCGCTCCCAGGTTGACCCAGCTCAAAATGGGTACCAAGAAATGTCTTTTTTCTTTTTGCATTATCCCTTACAGGACGTTGCAGTCATCATCAGCATCTTTCAGCTGCTGTTGATGTACTAGGGAAGATTACGCTCAGTAGTTTGCCATTGCTTTCTGAGCGACTGGCTCACATACCCCGTAAGTTACCAATGCGGCGAGAACCGCTACCAATTCCCGCGCAAGTTACGTTACGAGAATATACAGGATTACGGAGAATGACGTTAACACCTAGGCCAGTATAAAACGATGCCACTATGTGGCTAGCACCACTGCCAGTACAACTGAGTGTTAGCAATTTAGGCGTTTTTTATGCAAGCAGAAAGAATTCGGAATTCGTGTTCAATTTGAAATTACTGTGGGGACAACAGATGCTCCAGATTCGAACAATATATGTGACTATGTATTTAATTTTAATTGTATCAGCTAAAGTATTATTAATTTATTCATTTCATATTATCGAGATGCAGCGAACTATGTTAATATTATTAATATTATTATATTATATATTATTAATTATATAAAATATATATTATTAATATTATATGCCAGGCAATAAATCGTTGTTTGAGTTTGTGGCTTCTGACTTTTCTGTATTGAAATAGCACCAGTACATCTCAAAGCGCGGAAAATTATCCTTTACTTGGCAAATGGATATAATTATCTAATATTTTACAGATTGCTTTCTCTTTCTACTGTAATCTCCAACCTGTTTATAAATCGCCTTCAGCTCTCTAGCCAGCGACCTCAAAACACGGGACGAAGACAGCGACGCCATCTTGTTCACTTGCTACTTTCGTTTCCACTTCCGTAGGTCAAACATTGTACGGACATGGTGGCGTGAAGGTCAACTGATTCACCACCATGTTTGTATAACACTATAAGTGTTATAACCCTACACGCCTCACATCAAGGCGTGGTAAGGAGTGCTTTACTGTTTATGGTTGTATATATGTGCATGCTAGGAAAATGCACTACTGTACAACTAAACCAAGTGCAGTAAACATAAAGAACAAGAAATAAATCGCAGTGCACCGGTAGCATCTTCTTTTTATGTTGCATATCCCTAACAGCCAGGACGTTGCAGTCAACACCTGCATTTTTCAGCTGCTGTTGATGTACTAGGCAAGTTTTACGTTCAGTAGTTTGCCACTGCTTTCTGAACAACCAGCTCACATACCCCCGTAAGTTACCAGCGAACCGCTGCCGATTCTTTCAGCTGCTGTTTTCCCCACGTGGATATACGGGATTACGAACAATGTCGCTAACACCTTGGCCAGGGAGACCAGCAATAGATAGCAAGTATAATATAATAACTGGAATAACTTCAAGTGCACCGGTAACTATATCTAGTAAGTATAATATAATAGCTGGAATAACTTCAAGTGCACTGGTAACAATAGCTAGCAAGTATAATAAAATAGCTGGAATAACTTCAAGTGCACTGGTAACTATATCTAGCAAGTATAATGGCTGGAATAACTTCAAGTTCACTGGTAACTATATCACAGCAATTATAATGGCTGGAATAACTTCAAGTACACCGGTAGCAATAGCTAGCAAGTATAGTGGCTGGAATAACTTCAAGTGCACTGGTAACTATATTTAGCAAGTATAGTGGCTGGAATAACTTCAATTACACCGGTAGTTATATCTGGCAATTATAATAGCTAGAATAACTTCAATTACACGGTTAACAATAGCTAGCAAATATAATGCTGGAATAACTTCAAGTGCACTTTTAGCTATATTTAGCAAGTATAATGGCTGAAATAACTTGAAGTGCACTGGTAACTATATCTAGCAAGTATAATGGTTGGAATAACTTCAAGTGCACTGGTAGCAATAGCTAGCAAGTATAATGGCTGGAATTACTTCAAGTGCACTGGTAACTATATCTAGCAAGTATAGTGGCTGGAATAACTTCAAGTGCACTGTTAGATATATTTAGCAAGTATAATGGCTGAAATAACTTGAAGTGCACTGGTAACTATATCTAGCAAGTATAGTGGCTGGAATAACTTCAAGTGCACCGGTAGCAATAGCTAGCAAGTATAATGGCTGGAATTACTTCAAGTGCACTGGTAACTATATCTAGCAAGTATAGTGGCTGGAATAACTTCAAGTGCACAGGTAGCAATAGCTATCTAATATAATGGCTGGAATAACTTTAAGTACACGGGTAACAATAGCTAGCAAATATAATGGCTGGAATAACTTCAAGTGCGCTGTTAGCTATATCTACCATGTATAATGGCTGAAATAACTTCAAGTGCACCGAAAACAATAGCTAGCAAGTATAATGGCTGGAATAACTTTAAGTGCACTGTTAGCTATATCTAGCAAGTATAATGGCTGGAATAACTTCAAGTGCATCGGTAGCTATATCTAGCAAGTTCAAGTATAGTGGTTGAAATAACTTCAAGTGCACCGGTTGCAATAGCTAGCAAGTATAATGGCTTGAATTACTTCAAGTGCACCGACCTGCTCTGTGGCGAAAGGGTTACGGACGCAGTTTATAATCCCACAACCCCGCTCGAAACAGCTGCGGGCGATTTGATAGCATGCCGCCTTGTGTTGGTTTTCATACAAAGATATGAGTGCCGGTCGGTCAGATAGCAATGGCAAACTACTGAGCGTAAAGCTGTCAAGACATCACAAACAGACAAAAAATGCTGGGGCTTACTGCGATTTCCTGTACAGGATATTACAATGAATGGATTACCAAAACACGAGAGGCAGACGGTAAGCTTTAATGGAATGCGATCACAAACTTCAAATAACAAAATGTACGTTGCGGCTACAGCCTTAGTCGACACAGAATAAAACAAAAACACAAACCGACACAAGTACACGAAAAGCACGACATGAAAATATAAATAAAAAAGTTACTCTTCTGTATCCTTGTTGTGGGCTGGACGCGTTTTTCGTTGGATCAGCGTGTATGATTCCAATACAGTGAATCATGTTAAGGATATGCCACTAACTTTTAACCCAGTTTGAATATAACGACAACCTTAGCCTCAAATCGTTACTGTTGTGTGGATTCGAAACACGGAGCTATCAAACTATAAACATTTACTAATTGGGCCCGGCTTAGAATAGGACTATAGTGGTACGATGGGATAAAAAAAAAAATATGGAGAGAACTAAACAAATTGCATCGAATCAAGAGGAGAGGAAAAGATGTTGGCGCTGGATAAGACACTTAAAGAAAACATGTTAGTTAGTTAGTTAGTTAGTTAGTTAGGTAGGTAGGTAGGTAGTTAGTTAGTTAGTTAGTTAGTTGCGGTTCCAATTTCACAAAAATGGGTCGCTCCATTATGCTCTGTTCCTGTGCCAGTGAACATCACAACAAATGCGCCTCACTGTCCCAACAACAGTTCCCATGTGAAAATTGGAACAGACAGGAGTCTCGACAAACTAACAGCCCGCACAAGTATACTATGCATAATGCCGCTGCCAGAATGCCAACACAAAAGACCACCATGAAAAATACAGTTCATCGTCGATGGAAGTGGCAGTCACTAGAAAACTAGCAGTCACACATTACTGCATAAGGCAACCCAGTTAGTTCAGCGACCGGCCTGTCGCCATTTTTTTAAACATGCAGTTCACGCTACAAACAACTGCGGACAGATGTAAAAGCACTCCACACGAAACTCACAGCTCACAGTGTCGTTCCACGCAGCATAAACACTCCAGAAGCCTTAACAGCTCAACCACCTATCCTCCAGATTGGAGACAGGAAGTTAAAAGAAAACCTGTGAACAGTATAACTAGAAAGTAATTTATCTGGAAAGGACAGAGCAAAAGAAATTCAGGAAGACACAAAACACTGAGGAGAAAAAAAAATTGAGACAGAATGTGTAAAATGGAGAGAACATGGAGGAAACTGTGAAGATGGCAAAAGAAAACAGGGTTTGGCGTTGAGTTGACGAAAGAACTATGCTCCGCTAGCGGGTAAAAGGTAGAAGAAACACGTGTGTGTGTGTGTGTGTGTGTGTGTGTGTGTGTGTGTGTGTGTGTGTGAGAGAGAGAGAGAGAGAGAGAGAGAGAGAGAGAGAGAGAGAGAGAGAGAGAGAGAGAGAGAGAGAGAGAATGACATTTTTGCGATCGACATTCAATAGGTGATGTATGTATATCAAGTCGGTCGCCTTTTCTTTCCATACAATTTCATGGTACTAATTTTAGACTGGGTCGATCCTGGAGCTCAGGTCAGAGAAAAACATATGACCATAGGTGCTGGCAGGAGGCCACTGGGATAGGGATAGCCAGTGTGCTACTGGGACATGTTGAGCTGGATGGATATGTGCATGTTATATCTGTAAACAACACACTTCAACTTCTTCTTCTTTCGTTCGTTTGAAATGTGTCTATATCTGCAATGCTGTCTCTTGTATGAATTATAAAACACACTTGTTTAAAATGTCTTCAAAACGGATATAATAAATGATGATTCTACATTTTTTTCTTTTGCATATCCTTTATAGGACATCGTAGTCAACACCAGCATTTCTGCCGTTGTGATATCTTGGCAAGTTTACGTTCAGTAGTTTGCCATTGCTTTCTGAACGACCGGCACCGATACCAACGCAAAACCAACGCAACGCGGTCTGCCGCCAAATCGGGCGCAGCTGTGTTTCGAACGCTGGGTATACGGGATTACGAACCGCGCCCGTAAGCTCTTCGCCACTGAGATCGGTGTTTCTACATTCATCATCATCATCATCATCATCATCATCATCTTCCACTTCTGCCGTCAAGCGTCGTGGGAAGGAATAATTTGCGCTCCAGCGCAATGATGTAAGGCCAGTGATGGTAGTTGTTGGTGTTGCATTCTAACGACATGGCCAAACCACAAGGTGTTGATCCCACTGTCTGTCTACATTACACATTCAAAAAAAAAAAAAAAGTTCCCACGCAGTAACCTGTGACGCAATAGGGCCATTACATTTTGTTGGACCGAATGCGGGGAGAAATATGTGTCTACTATTTCCCTCACCTAGCGAGACGACGAACGTAGAGGTCGAAAGCTTATCCTACCCAGATCATGACATTATCGGTGTTGCTCCCTACCAACCCCGCTAACTAGTCCGCTACATTACGTAAAGCAACTGATAAATGCATACGTATTAATTAGCTCTCGGGGAAGAAACGCGGAGGCGGCAAACATCGTTCTTTCTTTCTTTCGTTTTGTCTCAAGGGGGCTGCGTGGTCTCGAGGTATGGTGTCCGCCTCGAGTGCTGTAGGTCCCGGGCTCCCTACCAACCCCGCTAACTAGTCCGCTACATTACGTAAAGCAACTGATAAATGCATACGTATTAATTAGCTCTCGGGGAAGAAACGCGGAGGCGGCAAACATCGTTCTTTCTTTCTTTCGTTTTGTCTCAAGGGGGCTGCGTGGTCTCGAGGTATGGTGTCCGCCTCGAGTGCTGTAGGTCCCGGGTTCAAGCCCCAGTGAGGGATTTCTAATAATAAAATTTCCCCTGGTCTCTGGGTAGTGAGATCGGACGCCCGTGTGTATTGTTGCGCACGTAAAAAAATCCCTTGGTAGTTGGATATCGAAAAAGAGTAGCCTAACGGCGCTGTCCGGGCTAAAATTTCGAGTTAAAAATCTACCCAAAATATTTCAGGATCCTCGCCGGTGCTATGGAGTTCGTGCACTGAGCTGAGTTTATCCAGACTCAGGCTTGAGTTAGGAGAAGAACGGAGCACTTATGGGTTGCACCCATGTGCCGTGATGTTGATCCATCGACTAAACTAAAACTAAACTTCGTTGTGTGTGTGTGTGTGTGTGTGTGCGCGCGTGCGTGCATGTGTGTATGTCGTGTGTGCGTATACGTGCGCGCATGTTTATCTGTCTTTCCTTTTTTTTTCTTTTTATTTCTTAGTAATTTTTCGTCACTGGAAGATGATTAAGAGATATTAAGACCATAATACATCAAACTATAGTTGCCATTTCAGAAAATCAAAAGTATCTTATGTATTAAGGCACTACCATTAGAAATTAGTAATGAACTGTTAAATATAACCTGTTTTGCTGTAAGATAGTGAATCATGGAAAGTGCATGCGAACTAAGAAGAGTTTAGAAGCAACAGAGATGTGGATCTAGAGACGAATATTGCGAACGCCCTGGACTGCCAGAGTAACTAACAACGATTGACTGAAAGAGGCTAATGAAAGTAGAACAGTCTCATCTCACCTTATCTCATCTCATCTCATTCCTCTTGCGGTGTCGAGGTGAAATATAAAAAGCAGGAGAGTGCCCGTTTATGGGTTTCATGTGTCGAGATTCCCATGGACTCTGCTATTCCCTCTGTTCATCGCTTACGTGACCGGCCTCTTCTTTTCTTCCATTTGGTCTTTACATCATTGCTTGTTGTGGTATACTGTTAGTTGGTAATCTAGTTACATGACCAAACCATTTACCTTACTGCCTTCTAATAATATCTAGCGCTGCTATAACACCCCACTTTAGTCCTGATTTCTTCATTTCTGATTTTCTCTCTACTTGATAGTTGATTATTCTTCTCAGGAATCTCATTTATATGTTGCTGTGATTTTTCTTTTCTCTGTTTCAATCATTGTCCAGGTTTGGCATTGGTAGCATAGAGTTGGTAGGAAGATTTAACAGGTATACACAACAATAAGAAAGAGACGAACACCGTTATTTGGTCATAATGAGAAGAGAGGCATCCGGAAACATTGTGACAACTTGAAAGACCAGTGGGAGTAGAGGAAGAGACAGGTCGAGTGAAATGATGCTGGATGAACTGAGATGGTAGCATGAAGATATATCAACAAAATTGTTCAAGAATACAAAGGGTCAAGATATGTGCATAGACATGAGCACCAACGCCAGCTACCATGGCACATGATGATGATTTTTTTTTTCATTTTTCATGAAACCATGAGCAGAAGGATCTTGCAATTTGAAAGTACCACATAAAACACATAAAACGTTAAAAACGTTTATATCTGATTGTGCTGCCTTCCGATCATCTCTCGACAGTGCTGTCTATCACTTTTGTTCACTTCAGCTTTTCCATCAAGAGTGGTCCTTTATTCACATCTTCCTCGTTTGCAAGGGACTGTTTCCTTCCAAGACCCTATTTATGGAGAGTCATGTCCTAAAAGTCATGACCAAATCACGCCAGCCTCGTCTTCTATTTTGCTTATAAAAATGTGGTTTCTAGTTTACATCTGTATAGACAACGCTTGAGTTCAAAACAAGCGGGAGCAAAAAAAAAAAAAATTCCCACATGCCTCTTAAAGTTGTTCAGCGCATTCGCCGATTCTTTGTTGTTGTTTTTTTTCCTCGCCCCTCACCCCCCTCTTTTCCATGTTAAAAAGTTGGTTCTGTGGCCTTTACATGACGTCGTGGTCAACCCCAGGATGTTTTGGCGATTTCACTAGCACCTTGTCGTCTTTAGAGACGATAGTTTGTTACATTGTTCTTCAAAAGGGCATAATAACCTCTCTATAACACAAACCCTGGGCTAAATTGTAGAGACCATGTGAAGTCCATTTAGCATGACTCCTCACTCTGCACGCCTAGTTACTGTTGGTGACAGGTAACACCAATACGTCTGGAACAAGACAAAGTGCAAAAGCTGCCGGATCAGTAAAGCAATGCTTGACTGTCCGCCTGTCGGAGCTTCCATCCTAGACTCCCAAGGTTTAGGGCCTGGTCTGCCCTGCTATAACATTCAGTCTGTAGATTGCATTTCCTCGCACTAGGGTAAGGCTTGTACCCTCCCAAGTGCGCCGGCTCGGCCCGGAAGCTGTTGGCACAATGTGGTGTGTCGGATTTGGTGAGCTCTGCTCAATATTCGACGATAACAGACAACAGGTAGTACCGTCTACTGTCATACAGTAGCTCAGTCATATCTGATTAAGACCAGACTAATATTTTGACAGTGATTTAAGAACCGACATCACAGCATTCGGGGCATTCCCATAAGCGCTCCGTCCCCATCCTCAGAAGCCAGCGAAGAGTTCCAACCCCAATAGAATATTTTGACAGTTTACGTTCTGTATGTTGCCATTACTTTCTGAACGACCATTGTATGAAAACCAGCGTACGGCGGCGGTCTGCTTCCAAATAGCATGCAGCTGTGTTTGGTATCCGGAATTTCTAATTGCGTTATTAACCTGTGAGCCACAGTTTCCATGTTAACAGGCCGTAAATCGCTATTGATCATACACACAAAAACAAAACAAACTCCTGTAGCAGGAACTTCCTGTGGGTGTGTGGGGTGTTAGGACAATCGCACGTTGTAGGCCTGAGTACATGGAGGTATATATGACCAATATTTTCCTCCCGTAGTGAACGAAGATAGATGACCTCGAACTCATGTCCAACCGCGCTCTTGCCTTAGTCAAGGTAATCTCCTAACCGTTGCGCCAATGCATCCGCCTCACGTGCCAAACACGTGTACATTCAGGTTTGTAAATCGGTATTAACGCGCTTCGATGTCAATATCTTCCGTTCCTCTCTGGAATATGTTTTCGTTTGAAGTATATTTTTTGAGAGAACACGAAAAGGTAAAACAAGCGTTTAAATTATGGCGTATACAAAAAAAGCAACAGCAAAACAGGATGTGTATTTCAACGAACAAGCAATTGAAGCGAATATATAAAGAGTAACTTTTTTCAATATTAATAATATCGTGAGAAAATGGATCGGGGATGTTGTTAAATAGAGAAAGTATTTGAACCTATCCCCTCTGTGTTAGTAAGATGTGATATACACACAGTAGCTCGGCGGCTCTGCCCTCGTAATATGCCATCATAAACAATAGAGTAATCGGAATCGTAGCTTTGAATTTGTGTATCGTTCATCTGAAAAATCGAGGACAAAGGTTACGGCACTTTCCAAAGTTGAACTTTGACCTTGATGTCAAGTTCACAATACTGTACAACCTAGTTTAAAATACACACGTGTAATATTACATTACCCTATTCTAACAAAGGATCAGTTAGCTAGTTTGTCTTCAGACTACCTTCACTGCACATTGGGTTATTCAAAACATAAGTGCATAGATCCCCTCATCAGTATCTCCTTTAGCATGTATGGGCCGACGACAGCAGATCTGTGTTTGGTGAATATTCTTCTTTGGTTCCGGGCATAGAGCTTCTTATGTCTGCCATTTCATTTCATATTCTTGCATTCTGGTCATGTTTGCAAATTAGCAGTCGTCTCTTGATTCGTGTAATCGCTCTGTCTCTCTGATGGCACTCATTATATCAGTCCATTGATCGTCCGCTTTTCTACAGTAGCCTTACCCGCAAAAATATAAGTATAAGCTTGCTCATTTCCTCTTACACAAAGTATGATGAAAAAGGTGATGACAGGCATGCTTCAGGCAGAGAGCCAGACTTCCATTTAACAATAAAATATTGAGAGTATCTGTTGGATCCCCCCCCCCCCCCCCAGGACATGCTGGTGGGGTGGGAAACGATCAGACGGACAGATTGGCTGAGACTGCACTACTTAGTGGGGTATAGGTGCATGGTGAGTAGACATGTCGGGACCCTTTGGGATGGTGTGTAAAGCGCAGAAGAACTGACAGATCACCATGGCCTGGAGAGAATGATGCTGCATAGAATTACCAGATACTCATAACTCAGAGAAAAGGCCAGACGGAAAAATAAATAAAGAGACTGCTGCACTGTCATTAGTATTTGGACTCTTCGTTGGCTGTTGAAGATAAGGATGGGGCACGTTTGGGAATGTCCAAAGTGTTGTGATGTCGATTCTTGATTCAATACAACACAACAAAACTCAACACAGCACAATACAACACAACACAGTACAACACAACACAGTACAACAAAACACAACACAACTCAACTCTTACAACCACGTGTCCTGGCACAACATTAAACCGGATTTTTTTTTTCTGCTCCGTGGCGAAGAGGTTACAGACGCAGTTCTTAATCCCGCATACCACGTTCGAAACACAGCTGTGTTGGTTTTTTTATGAAATGGTATGGGTGGCCGGTCGTTCAGAAAGCAATGGAAAACTTTTTTTTAAAACATCCTTTTAACAGGACATCGCAGTCAACACCAGCATTTCTGCCGCTGAGATTTCTTGGCAAGTTTACGTTCAGAAGTTTGCCATTGCTTTCTGAACGACCGACACTGATACCAACGCAAAAGAAACGCAACGCGGTTTGCTGCCAAATCGCGCGCAGCTGTGTTTCGAACTCGGGTATACGGATTACGAACCACGTCCGTAAGCTTTTCGCCGCCGATGCTGGCAATGGCAAACTACTGAACGCAAAACTTGCCCAGGAATCACCAACAGCCAAAAAATGCTGGGGTTGACTGCTACGTCCATAACGGATATGCAACTAACTAACTTGGCCTCTCCAGGTATTCCACCCATTGTCTTCGAGCCCAGCCCATCTTGATCTCCCTGAGCACACTCACTGAGTCGTTGAGAAAACATGTCTGGGTGAAAATGTATTTTAGTTTTAGTGCTCTTTAACAAAGAAAAATATGTATACAGAAAACCAAAAAGGAAAGGAGGACAACACTATTATTACCTCAGTTATAAATAACGCAGATCAAGGAGGTTTAAAAGAAGATATGCGTACAAAATATTGCAGATTGCAACAAGAACATATTAGGTAGCAAATGTAATCCATCATGTGAAAAAAAAAGTCGCTTAAAAGTCGACAGGGTCGACTTCATTGCACCGGGTTTTATCCCATATGGCTCAGTCTCTTTCCGCAGCGCGGAAAGCGTCTCACAAAGCACGAACTCCGTAGCTCTAGCGACGAGGCAATTTTCAAGGTTGATTTTCAAGGCAATTTTCAGTAGTTTGCCATTGCTTTCTGAACGAGAAGTCAACTTGAAGTCCGTACCGGACGTGTGTAGTAAACGATCCCTCAACGTCGTCATCAGCGTGCCGGAAGTTTAACTGATTCGCTGCCAAAGGATAATATATCGCCAAATTTATCCTCCAATTTGGACAGAAGGACAATATAAGGCCATACAAGGGTCACCGTGGTATTTGTTTTGATTCTTGAAACGTTCACAGTTTAAATACTCAGTGAACGGAAATGTACATTATAATACTTGTTCATTTGATAGTGTAACATCTTCTTCTTCTTCAACGTTCCGAGCCATTGAGGTTCTTTGCTGCAGATACAATCCGTCTCCATTCGTCTCTCTGGTTGACCTTCTCTTGCCAGTCGTTGATTCCAAGTGCTTGGATAGTGTACCATGTCTAGTCCAAACCTAGTGTTTGTTTGGCACTGAATCAGTTAAAAGCTTGGGCGCACTTATCCCTTCGCCCACGTCGAAGTCTCGTTTAAACTTAAGTTTATTTTATTTGAAAAACTGCAAGGATATCTGTTACCGATATCCTTCATCTCATCACATCTCATCAGGTTCCTCTTGTCATCTCGACACAGCAAGGTACATGAGGAACCTGATGAGATGAGATGAGCTGAAGGATATAGGCAATATATCACATTTCATTAAATTGGTAGGGAGGCCTGAGTGGTCTCGAGGTATGGTGTCCGCCTCGAGTGCTGGAGGTCCCGGGTTCAAGCCCCAGTGAGAGATTTCTTTTCACGTGGACTTCTAGTAATAATTAAAAGATTTCCCCTGGTCTCTGGATAGTGAGATCAGATGTCCGTGTGTATTGTTGCGCACGTAAAATATCCCTTGGCAGTTGGAAATCGAAAATGAGTAGCATAACGGAGCTGCCCGGGCTAAAATTTCGAGTTAAAAAATCTACCCAAAGTATTTCAGAATCCTCGCCGGTCCTACAGAGTTCGTGCACTGAGCTGAGAATCTCCGAACCCATGCATGAGTAGAACGGAGCACTTATGGGTTACACCCGAGTGCCGTGATGTTGATCCGTCTATTAAACTTTTAAATTGGTTATGTCCCATTGACCAGAACCAAAAAAAAAACACTGTAATTTACTGCCAATATAGTACCTTGCGGTGTATGGCAGAGGGGTTTTTGAGCCCGAGGAATAAAGGCCGCCTGGCTAGTGCAGTCGCCGCGAACTGTGCAGGTTAGGATTTTCTTTTTTTCCCCGACAGAAAAACATCCCACACCTTACCGAGGGATCGAACCCGGGTCTCCCGAACGAGAGTCCGGCGTTCTAGCCACTCGGCCAGCCGCTCCTCGTCCAGAACAAAATGGCGCCTAATTCATTCCCATATTTAAAACCCGGAAGTTTGCCAATATAAACTACAGAGATTAACGTTGCTTCTCTAGAAGAAAACACATATTGAAACAAAAGATAAATATATATAATAAATTATTTAATCCAGGTAATCGCCATGACGTGCCTTGCAAAACAACACTTTTTTTCCCCGCACATCCTTTACAGGACAACGCTGTCCAGTGGCGGGCAAAGGGGGGTGCAGGGGTGGAGGTGCGACGGCCCCGGGCATCCAGCCAGGAGGGGGGCATCAAATTAGGGAGAGGGGGCAGCACAGTGCAGAGGGAGGAGAGGAGGAATGAATTAAGCAAAGAACAATTTAGGTGCATCCAATCAATGTGTTGGCCCCGGGCATCAAAGAACCTCTGCACGCCACTGTCGCTGTCAACACTAGCATTTTACCGCTGTCGTTGATTTATTGGCATGATTACGCTCAGTAGTTTGCCATTGCTTTCTGAGCGGCCGGCTCACGTATCCCGTAAGTTACCAACGCGACGAGAACCGTTTACAATTCTCGCGCGCTGCGTTACCCTACGTGGATAAACGGGATTACGGGGAAAGTCGTTTAACCCCTACGCCAGTGTAGGGTTGCCAGACGTCCGGCAAAAAGAGGACATGTCCTCCTTTTTAACCTAATGTCCTCCGACCGACAGGCAAAGCTAAAAACCTTTAAAATGTCCGGCTTTTTAAATATTTTATGCTATCATTTTGTATGTATTGTTGCTACAATTTACAATGTATCTACACTCTACCGTGTGTTTACATTCTTTATTAAAACCCATTGCTTAATCATATTTATTTAATTTTCCTATTTATGCCAAATGTGAAACACCAATTATTTGTACAATTTGAATCTAACTGTTGCTCTATTCGGCAATACTAACAATGCTGTAGTCTCTATGGTCAAAATGTTAATGTTATTTCTGGTTCCGGTAGCAGAGACGCCACTTAAAATTGTTGTTTATTTTAATTTGTAATGTTTGCCGTCTATGTTTATGAAAATGGCTTCTACAAAGAGAAAATGCAAATTCTCGAACACTATGAAAAATAAGTTTCCATGCTTCGTTGAAGGACGCAACGAGAATGAGGCAAAGTATACAATTTGAGATAGTTACTCGTCCGTTGCTAACAAAGGAACTACTGACTTGGAGTGAAATGTTGACAGTGAGAGACATAGAAACCTAATGAAAGTGTCCGCCACATCTAGCACATTGACGTCTTCTTTTTTTTTTTTTTTCAGCCTAAGTACTCAAATGTGTTGCTGAAAGCGCATGCGGCTGAAGCAACTTTGGAATTTCATACAGTTTGTCATCATCAGTCTTACAACTCGATGACCTGCACAGCTGGTTTGATGCACACATTATTTGAAGATTCAGAAATTGCTAAAAATATTGCTTGAAGAAAAACAAAGACTGAAGCAATAATAAACCAAGTGATTGCCCCCCCCCCCCCCCCCCACACACACACACACACTGTTGATGAATTGGATAAATTTTTAAGTGGTATTTCATGTTTCGGTCTTTCGACAGATGCTAATAATCACTGTTCGCAGAAAATATTTCCTATCGTTGTTCAGTACTTTTACTGGAAAGCAGGTGGAATCCAAACTAAGATTCTCGAGTTAGAAAACACACCAAATGAAACCTCAGAAACTATACCACAATATATTTTGAGAACAATCCAAAAACATGATTTGTACTCCAAATGTGTTGCTATTGCTGGTGACAATGCCAATGTGAATTTTGGAGGCATTAACAGAAGAGAAGGTAGAAATATGTTCTCGCATTTGAAGGAAGCCTTGAGCAAGCCATTAGTAGGCATTGGATGTTCTGCACAACTGCATCCAACACGGCACAGATTTAATGCAGATTGACGTTGAATCTTGGGTCTTGAAGATATTCAATTACTTTTCTTTATACACTGTCAGAACAGAAACTTTAAAGGATTTTTGTGACTATGTCAACATTAACTATCAGCAACTAATCTATCACTCTAAAACTAGATGGCTCAGTTTGTTTCCAGCTGTTGAGAGGCTGTTGAGGGTGTTTACTGCTTTGAAAGAATATTTTCTTTCTGTAAACCAACCACCTGCTATGATAAAAAAAAAAATTATTGGCAGCTATTGTAATAAAATTGTACTGATTGTGGGTTTAATTTGGAACGATTTTAATGAAACATTCAATATGTCCTCCTTTAAAAAAAAATATATATATAACAGTGTAAAGAACCCATGTTGACATCAAATCAAGTAAATTACCGTTTTTTATTACACTAAAAAGAGTAAAGGATCAATTTCAACGCCATGAGGAATGTTAGGTTTATGGTGATATAGTTTAGTAGAGCAATCGGAACTCAGGGAGTCCCGGTAGCGTCATGGCCAGTAAGCCTACCAGCCAAGTGGTTGTGGCATCGAAGCAGCATCGAGGCGGATTTTTTTTGTAAATTGACATGGACTTCTATGTCGGTCCAGCCTAAGATGGCTACCAGGAAACGTCTTCGGAAACAAGGGCACATCACTCTTGGAGAGCCGATTGGCCGGTAAATTATATTCCCGATACGCCTTAAGACGTGTGAAAGGGTCACACACACACACACACATACACATATATACACACAAACATCTACAAACACACATATAATCACTGCCACGTAGCGTTTGAGGCAAAAGTCAATGATTTAGATTGGATAAGAAAATAGTGGCAGACAAATAAAGTGAGTCACCGTACAGCGCAAGAATATAATTGTTACTACATGACGTCACGGGGATACATTACGTTACCATAGTCAGAGAAGGTTTGACAACAGCAATGGAGAAAGGCGAACAGAAGGACAACATTACGATATCGAGAATATTCAACTGAAAAGGATTATAGGCAAGACATAGAATGGTCACTCAAGATGAAGAAACAACGGCACAATCTAGATTATGAAGAACGGCCAAGAATGAATGCATGGCGCGGAGGAAATGAAGAGAATATTTGGTGTCACAACTGGCCGATCGAAATGTAGGCAAAAGGTCACAGCTTTAGAACGTCAGTCAAAGGAACTTAATATGTAAGCAATTAGTGATGGACCACGCTCAAGTATTTGTCATGTTAGTTATCAATATGATGAGATTGGATTCGGCAGGCGAAACGGTATGTTTTCAAACATTATTTATTCATTATATTCTGACCGATCTTCCCAGCTGAATGGGAACGGTCATGTAACTATTTATTGATTAACTGTCCGACTGATCAATACCATTAAAGTAAATATGACGTGGATTATCATCGTTGGCTGCTGTCATTTTGTTGACATTCAATTTACGGTTCCCGTTAATCTGTTATGATGTTCTAAGACAGACAACGAGTGTAATTCAAGAATACCAGCATTACAGCAGACGTCGGCTGGCTCGTGATATACGGGAACCCAATTACGTAAGTAAGACACCATGACGTATATTATAAAGGACGTGCCAGATGCCAAATGCCATATTTCTTTCTTTTATTGACTCAAGAACGTGCCGGAGGTCAAATGTCTTTTGGATAACTGCTCAAGGACGTAACGGAGGTCAACTGTCATGTTAGAAGATGTAGTATATACCAATTTGTTGTCAAGCTGGAAACATCTGGATTTTACGCCATCTTCGGCCCAAAACATTTTTTTTTTTCGTATTGTCTTCAAGTCAACACCACCAGAATGCAGAAATTAATCATTTTGAACAGCCGCCGGATCAAGAAATTGTAGGACACTGTGGCTTTTATTAGTTCATCTGTAGAAAATAAAGAAGAAACATATTGGCATTCTAGTCAGCCTGTTATTCTTCTTTTACGCGTTTATTTTCAACCTTTCACACGATCCAGCTGCATACACATACGTATTTGTTTCAGCTGTTAAGTTTACAGAATATTATCACAACATGTCCCCATTACAAGATTTTATGGATATGGGCGAGAAGTCCGGATTGACCGGTCAGGAACTTCAAGCATGGGCGAAACAGGAATTTAGGGAATTCCAGGCACAGTAACGAGAAGAACGAGCAGCGGCAAAAGCAGCTGAAAAGAAGCTAGAGAATTCCAAACAGCTCTTGAAAAAGAAGCTAGACTTCTACAAGCAGCTCGTGAAAGAGAAGATAGAGAACTACAAGCAGCTAGTGATAAAGAGGCTAGAGAACTACAAGCTCCTCATGATAGAAAAGGTAGACAACTACAAGCAGCGTTAGAAAAAGAAAAAAATTAGCAGCAGAGAAAGAAATCAAAGAAAGAGAACTTGCAATAGAAAAAGAAAAACTGGCAGCAAAAGATAGAGAACTAGCCGTAGAAAGGGAGAGACTTGCATTTGAGAAAGAGAAACTAGCTGCCAATGTGATTTTGAAGGTTAAAGAAATAGAAGGGAACTTAAAGGTCAAGACTATTGAGATGGATAAGGAAGCCGAAATAGCTCAAGCAAAATTATAAGCGAAAGCTGTAGACCCCATTAAACGCTACCAGGGTCTGATCAGAAACTTCACACAAGGTGATTCCATTTCAGCATGGATAACTACTTTTGAGGTGTTAATGAAATATTACAAAGACCCAACCGAAGAGTGGCCCATACTATTTCACCATCATTTGGGTTTGGAACATTTAAAGGTCGTAGAGTTGATACCTGAGAGCCTAAGCACCATCTACACATATATTAGAGACTTGGTTTTGGCACATTTTTCGTTGGATCAAGCTGGTTTACGAACGAAATTTAAAACACTGGCGCCAAAGGCAAACCAGACGTTCCTAGACTACGTCTCAGAAATATCTTCTTTGTTTGACAAGTGGCTGAAATCAACTGATATGGGTTCAGATTTTGAGAAATTCCGTGATCTCATGCTGAGAGATAAGTTGCTTTCTTCAGTGCCAGAAACGATGTCTACATTTCTGGTGGAGAACAAATGTACATCAGTCCCAGAGATGGAAACCAAGGGGGAAGCATATTACAACGCCAATAGAGATGTATTTGCTGAAGGAGCTCAACGGGAGTTAGTTATAGGAGCAAGTGCTAGAGTACTCAACCAAAGATACCGAGGTAGACCGAACAGATTTTCACAATATGGTCAACAGTACAGAGGTAGAGGACCGTACCACCTTAGAGGCACACACACAGTGAACCAGACAAACCAGAAAGGGTTACTTCATGCAATGTCCACATTGTAAATTACAACATGGTTCACTTGAGATGTGCAACAAGAACCCCTCTTACGACTCTTACCTCAAGAACTTAACATCTAAGAAGGCCAGTAAGTATGCTTCTTATAAAAATAGCGTTAAATGCTTTGTCTGTAACTCTTACGGACATATCTCAAAACATTGTAGGATTAGAAAGACATGGAAAGAAGCCAGTGCAGCATACATATTCACTATTAGTGACACAGACGAATTCGAAGACACGCATGCAGCCATATTAGAGACATTCCCCAATGACAGACCATGTAAGGTGTACAAAGAATTTCATGAAGATGGTAACCTGGCATATGGCAACAACATACCAGTATATGAAGCTAACGCAGTTGACACATAGAATGGCACTCTTAAGATCCACCAAGCATGGGTTAATGGATCGCCAAGATTATGTATTAGAGACACTGGCGCATCAGTTGCTGGGGTATACCACAAACTGATAAATAAGAGAGACTACACAGGCACAATTGTTACCTGCAGAACATTTGGAGGTACCCTAGAAAGATATAAGACCGCGTGGGTCACGATAAGATGTCCCTACTATGAAGGAAGAATATGGGCTGCAGTTTTACCGAACGCGTGTGCTGGTCTAATAATTGAGAACATTCCTAACTTGACAGAATGTACCCACGAAGAAATGATCAAATACATACCAGCCAATGCTCTCACGAGAACCCAGTGTCGAAAGACACAAGGCAATGAAAATAGACTGCCAACACAGGTTATCTCAACCAACAACAGACATTGGCCACTGACCTGGACGGAAGACTGTATAACACAGCAGAGGGACGACATGACAATACAAAAATGTTTACAGCACACAATCCATAATGTAAATAAATCCAATCAGGGGAAAGCTGATACCTCTCAACTAAACAAGTTAATACCTGAATCTATTCAACAAACAAATGCAACACTTTCATACAGAAAATATACAGCAATCGTGATTGAACAACATAACCAAACAATCATACAATCTTATCTGTCTGCAAATAACACCTGTTCAACAAACTGATATGGCATCTCGACCATTCCAGAAAATAGCGGTCGACATTGTGGGACCTCTTAATACAACAACAGATCGAGGTAATATATTTATCCTGACAATGATACATCTATGCACTAGATGGCCAGAAGCTTTGCCGTTAAGATCCATCGTAGACTCATTTCTTTTGATTTTCAGTAGGATAGGCTTTCCATTGTGTATACTATCCTACAGAGGTAGCAAATTTATTTCTGACGCTACCCAAGCAGCAATGAAGATGCTGGGCATACCTCAAGTCTTCAGTTCTCTATACCACCCAATGACCAATGGGGTCAATGAAAATTTTAACGGGGTACTGAAACGAACTTAGCAAAAGTTGCGGCTGAACGTCCCAAAGATTTGGATATTTTGTTACCAGCGGTATTATTTGCATACCGCGAAGTGCCACAGGCGAGCACAGGTTTCTCCCTATTCGAACTGGTATGCGGAGCAAATCCACGTGGTCCATTGACTTTGTACAATGATTTGCTCACAAATAAGGTGAATGATCACCCGAAACGGGAGGCATACGAGATGGTAACATCTCTAAGGGACAAAATAATGACAGCATGTCAATTTGCTAAATCAGCACTGCAGAAAGCTGGTGAAAAATACAGACAGTATGACAACAGAAAGGCCAAGACAATCGTCTTGAATGAAGAAGAAGAGGTATTAATTTTATTACCCGACCCTAGAGATTGTCTCGTCATTTCATGGCAGGGTCCATTTAAAGTTGTTAAGAAAATCAGTGATGTTGATGACTTAATTAACGTCAAAGGTAAAAACAAAATATTTCATATTAACATGCTGAAACCATACACGGATCGCAATACAGACAAAACACAAACAGTACAACAATTACCACACAGAATAGCTGCAGCTTGCTGGGTCATTAACGAACAACAAGATGATGCTATAACACAACAAATACCGACACCAACTATCAACGGTAATAATAGCTGGAAAACGGTTCAGGTTAATAAAAACTTATCAACTTCAGATACAAATACCCCTCTGCTGTATGTCCACCGTGACGAGGTAGAGGGGCTTGCGCGTCCCAATGACCCCAAGAGCTATGCCAACGGTAGCACAGCTACTGGTAGGGCCACCCATTTCGGACAGGTCAAGGGAGAGGGACCAGACGAAGAGACACACAAACCTGCTGCCTTGTAGGTAGACTGGGGACAGCGAAGGCTAGGGAAAGCACCCCGAATACATGCTTGTCGAAATCGGATGTACTGAGCCACAGGCTTGACAAAGCAGTGCAACGTAAAACCTGCTGCCTTGTAGGTAGACTGGGGACAGTCAAAGGCTAGGGAAAGCATCCCGAATAAATGCTTGTCGAAATCGGATGTACTGAGCCACAGGCTTGACAAAGCAGTGCAACGTAACTTAATTCATGATGTCACAAATCAAAATTAATCGTTATGGTGCTAATCCCGTGAAGTCCCATCAGACGGCGATAGTGCCGGGCCCCCTGCCTCGAGGGGGTCCACCCATGACTACTGGTGGTCACCTTCCCCTGTGCTGTGGAGTCAAGGCACAGAGGAGTAGGTTAAGAGCTATTGACCAAATACCCCGGACACTCAACATACTACAGTGGAATGCCGAAGGAGTTTACAAGAAGAAAGACTCCCTAACACAGCGTCTTCATAAAGATAGAATAGATGTGGCATGCATTCAAGAGACACACCTCAACGCCAATCACAAATTCTCAGTCAGAGGATATCAGGCCACACGTTTCGACCGCGAAGGACACAAAGGAGGAGTTCTAATACTTACACGAAATACAATACCTTGCAGCGAAGTATCTGTGATCTCTGACAACCAAACGGAAATTATAGGTGTTGATATAATGATAAAGGACGTGAAAATAAGAATCTACAATCTGTATAGCCCAGCAGATAAGGACCTTACACTCTCAAACATGAAAATAACTGACACAAACTGCATTATTGTCGGAGACTTTAATAGCCGTTCAGAAAGATGGGGATACCCAGATACTGACAAAAGAGGAGATGAATTGGAGGACTGGGAAATAGACTCAAATCTCCATCTACTCAACAAAGCGGATGACACACCGAGCTTCTACTCCAGAAGATGGCTTACCACTTCTACTCCAGACTTAGCTTTCTGCACAGGAGACATCCTCCACAAAATCGATCGCCATGTGCTGGACCAATTAGCAGGTAGTGACCACAGACCAATCAAGCTTGTAATGAATATGGAGTATGTTCCACAGGAGCAAAAGCCCTTGCCCCGCTGGAATTACAAACGAGCAGATTGGGACAGATTTGCCATACTAACAGACAAATATTGTGAAAACATAAATACACGATATGGCAACATAAAGCAAATGGTGGAAAGTCTAAACAGAGCGATAATACAGGCAGCCACTGAGTCCATTCCAAGAGGAGCGAGGAAAAATTACAAACCATACTGGACTGAAGAACTACAAAGTTTGGAGGACAAAGTTGAAGATGCCAGGAAGACAGCAGAGAGAGAACAAACAATTGAAGGAAACATCTCTCTCAAAGCCATCTCAGCAAAATATAAAAGAACAGTAAATCAAACAACAAGAGATTGTTGGAGGGAAAAAACAGAAAACCTGAATTTTGACAGGGATGGAAACAAACTATGGAAACTAGTGAAAGCCATGAACAATGAAGGACCTAGAAACAAACAAATAACAATTAAACAAGGAAATGCCTTGCTTACAGGAAAAAAGGCTGCAAATGCACTAATGGAACACTATGCAAATGCAAACCACATTGATATTACAACCGAACAGAAGAAAGCAATCAAAGACAAACAGATACATCATAGAAATACAGAGACAGCAGCAGAATATATGATGGCAAATCTAACAATGGAAGAAATGGAACAGGCAATGAATACCCTAAAAAAGAAGAAATCACCAGGAAAGGATGGAATCACAAATGAAATGCTAATAGGACTAGGCACCAAGGCAAAGAAGAAACTACTAGCAGTCCTAAATAACAGCTGGAAGAGAGGAATAGTCCCACAGGCATGGAAGGAAGCTATACTAATACCAGTCCCAAAGAAAGGAAAAGACCTGGAAGAACCAAATGGCTATCGACCTATCAGTCTACTTAGCTGTGTAGGAAAATTAATGGAACGTATTATCAATGGCAGGCTAACATGGCATCTGGAAGTAAACAAACTCTTAACACCACACCAAGCAGGATTCAGAAAGTACAGATCCACTGAAGATCAAATAACCTATATAACTCAGGAAATAGAGGATGCCTTCCAAGAGAAAAAGCACACACTAGCAGTCTGGATAGATTTAGAAAAAGCATTTGATAAAGTATGGAAGGAAGGACTGAAAGTAAAACTGCAAAAAATGCATGTTTGTGGAAAATGTATAAATGGATCAGCCACTACCTTGAGAACAGAACTGCCAGGACAAAAGTACAAGGACAAACAAGCAAAATGATGCTGTTGGAGCAAGGTGTCCCCCAAGGAGGAGTTCTTTCACCAACATTATTCCTAGCATATATAAATGACATCACGGAAAATTTTCCAGCCAGAGTACACACATCCTCCTTTGCAGATGACCTAGCCATATGGACATCTGAAGAATATATTAGTACAGCTAACAGCAGAATACAGCAAGCCTTATTAGCGCTAGAGGACTGGTCAAAATCATGGCTAGTGAAGATAAGTGAGGAGAAAACAACATGCACAGTGTTCTCCCTCTCAAATAAAACTCAGCAACCTAAGCTGGTATTGAATGGAAAAATATTGCGCCATGAAGAAAATCCAAACTATCTAGGAGTCACCTTTGATCGTCGCCTGACATGGAAGACACAGGTTGAGAAAAATCGAACAAGAGCAAGGCAGAGAATGGCAATCATGAAAAAGCTTGCTGGTACAACGTGGGGAGCAGATGAGAAAGTTCTCAAGAAGTTATATACTGGACGGGTGAGGCCAGTACTGGAATATGGCATTGCAGCTTGGGCAACAGCAGCTAAGTCAAACTTTAACAAAATAAGTAGAGTCCAAAACCAAGGAATGCGAATCATAACTGGAAGCCTGAAGACAACGCCTATTAATGAACTAGAAAAGATCACTTGTTTACAACCAATGCAGGACAGAAGAGATAGCAGAGCCCAGCAACAAGCAGAAAAATTTAGAAGATTGACAGACCACCCTATGTATAACAGGTTTAATGGTTTTGGAAAAGGAAGACTGAAGCGTAGCAACTTTGTAGAAACTGCAAAACGAAAGATTAGGGCAGATCCTATACTTAACATATCAACAGTCAAGCCCATTTACAATGCACACAACTTCCCAGCTTGGAGACAGCAGCAACTGCCTGAGATGATAGAAAACATTCCTGGTATTGAGAAAAAGAACACTCAGAATGAAACCGAAAGAAGAAAAATAACCCTCAACTACATAAAAGAACATTACCCAAGCAGCAATTGGACCCATGCATATACAGATGGATCAGCCAAAGATTCAATTAAAAATGGAGGAGGAGGAATTCTCCTTAATTTAAAAAATGGAGTGATAAAAACACAGTCAGTGGCAACTGGAAAATTTTCAAGTAACTTCAAAGCGGAGGTAGAGGCTTTGAAAACTGCAGCAGAAATGCTCTTGATGGAGGAAAATAAAGAGAAGCAAATAGCTATCTTCACAGATGCAAAGTCAGCTGTCTCAATACTGAAGAGCAAAAACAGCACAGAACTAGCTGACCTAAGAGCAGCACTCCATGGTCTATGCCAGAAATCCAAAAAAGTTGTAATACAGTGGATCCCATCACATTGCAGTATACCTGGAAATGAAGAGGCTGACAGACTAGCAAAAGAGGGTGGACGACTACCACAGCCTGACATAGACATAACCTATAATGAGGCAAAAAGGTTTATAAAAAGCACTTATAGAACCAAATGGGAATTAGAGCATCCAGGCCACCAGAAGGATGATGCATATTACAAACTCGACCGAAGAGAACAAGTAGCAATCTTCAGACTCCGCACAGGACATAACAGGCTGAAACACCACTTGTTCAATAAACTAAAGATAGGAGATACCGATGAATGTAATTGTGGAACTGGTAAAATGACAGCTAAACATTTGGTGCAGGAGTGCCCAATATATGCAGAACAGAGAAAGATAGTTTGGCCCACGCCTGCTTCATTTGAGGACAAGCTCTATGGAGATATCAACAAGCTCAAGTTGACTACAGCTTACTTTAACTACATTCAGGTTGACATCTAAAGGTGCATGAAGATTTAGACTGCCACACTTCATACCACAGGTATGTCGGTTACAAAAGCGTCCCAGAGGCATGAAATGGAATATTGCTTGGATAGCAAATCCATTACGTGGAAATTCCGAATCAAAAGCTCACTGTGTGGGCTTCGTAAAAGGTGGAAAAAGTGTCCTATTGACACGAAATGGAATATTGCTTGGATAGCAAATCCATTACGTGAAAAGTCTGAATCAAAAGCTCACTGTGTGGGCTTCGTAAAAGGTGGAAAAAGTGTCCTAGTGGCACGAAATGGAATATTGCTTGGATAGCAAATCCATTATGTGGAAAGTCTTAATCGAAAGCTCACTGCGTGGATGTCATCTGCAGACTGCATTCTTCTGGTTTCCGGAGGAACAGCCTATGGTGAACGGAGGGCCCAATATAGGAAGTGAGGCTAAGCAGCCATGTGCAGGACGTGACGATTCCTTGGGTGAGCCCAGTACCAGAGCGCTGTGTGATGGCTCTGCAAGTATGGAAGCCTCCTTGGATGGCGGGGAATGCCCATGGTCTGCCCCTGCCTTCCCTTGAGGGTTGACCCGGATGTCTTTGGCTGTTCTATATGGGCCAGCTAGGATGGGGATAACACCACAACAGTGAGATTCAAACGTCCTAAGAAACCCCCGGGAAGGTTAACCCGGTCAACAAATACCCGCAGAAGTCGGATGTGTCGGCCTAACGGCGCAAGAACGCAGCTCTGCTGTAAACAGGCACAACGCAGTCACATCCGGAAAAAAACTCCGGATTAACGCATCAGTAGCAGCAGAAGAAGAAGAAGAAGAAGAAGAAGAAGAAGAAGAAGAAGAAGAAGAAGAAGAAGAAGAAGAAGAAGAAGAAGAAGAAGAAGAAGAAGAAGAAGAAGAAGAAGATACAAATAAGTTAACTGCAGCAATACGACAATTTGGTGATATTTTTCTCGGATAAACCTGGACAAACATCGTTAATACAACATAAGATCACTTTGTTATCAAACATACCTGTCAAAGTAAAACCTTATCCAATTCCAGTACATGACTTAGAACGAATAATAGCTGAAATTTCGGAACTGGATCAGTGTAGCATTATTAGAAAGTCCACTTCTAATTATTGTTCACCATTAGTTATAGTGAAAAAGAAAGACAATTACTTACTGGATTTGTGTTGACTATAGAAAAGCAAACGCACTAACGGTATTAGATGCTGAGCCAATGCCCAATGTCGACAATTTAATTGATGGCATGGCGAAATCTAAAATTATTTCGAAAATAGACCTTACTAAGGGATATTGGCAAATCCCTATGGATAAAGAATCCATGCACATCACTGCCTTCGCCACTCCGTTAGGTCTGTATGAGTGGGCATACATGCCTTTCGGACTATAGAACGCACCGAGTACCTTTATGGGAATGATGCGCAGGTTACTAGAGGGTATTACCAATGTAGCAACTTACATTGATGTCATATGCATCCACACTACAGATATCGATAGACACACTAGGATTCTGAAACAGGTATTTCAAAGAATACAACAATATGGACTAAAAGCTAAACCTAGTAAAGTTGAAATAGGTTTCAAGGAAGTTCAATGTCTCGGGCATAGAATTTCTGATGGATTTAGGAAAACAGACCCATATGTAGTCACCAAAATTCTAAACATTAAACCTCCCACCAATAAGAAAGAGGTTAGAAGTGTGTTAGGACTCATCAATTACTACCAAAAGTTTATTCCTAGTTTCGCGGACATGACAGCAACTTTTTCAGAACTATTGAAAAAAGGTCAACCCGCTAAAGTTAGGTGGACTGAGAAACATGATGAACTTCTACAACAAATTAAAAATCTTTTCAGTAATTGTCCAATTCTGAAACTACCTGACATCTCAAAAGACTCCATTGTTCAGACTGATGCTAGCTTCTATGCAATTTCTACGATTCTGTTGCAAATTGATGATGGTAAATTACATCCTGTTCTATACTTTTAGCAGGAAACTGTCAGACACTCAAAAGAAATATGCCGTCACTGAACTTGAAGCTTTAGCTCTGATAGAAAGCGTAAATAAGTTTTCTAAATATTTGCTGGGGAAGAAATTCCTTGTTCTTTCTGACAATAAGCCTTTACAGGTCTTTAAAGATGGTCATCCAAAAAACTCCAGAATGCACAGATGGTCTCTTCTCTTGCAAGATTATGATATTGATATCTGTCACATACGGGGTAAAGACCTGGCTGATTTTCTCAGTAGACTATAGAAATCTATACACATATCACATTTTATGTTACAGTCTCCGAATAATATTTTCATTCTGAACACCCGTATAGAATGTATTCAGATATACGACAAACAATTTGATATATGTTAATTAATTAGGATAATTGTTGTCAGATAGGTTCAAATTTTTTTCAATTTGATTAATTGCCAGATTGTTTGAGGACGATGGTGAAGACATTTGAACCTTGTCAGCTCGATACATTTTCCGAGTGATGTGATATGGTGACATTGCGTTGTGGACGATTGTGAAATCATTCGAACTTTGTCAGCTCAACACTACTCCGTGATGTGATATAGTGACATTGCGTAGAGGACGACTGTGAAGCCATTCGAACCTTGTCAGCTTGACACTACTCCGAGTGTTATGTTATGGTGATGTCAGACTTTTGTCCGAGTTCGAGTCGATCCTGATCTAGGTCGATGTGATAGTTTAGGCAACACATACGTGCATCTTCACTACAAGATATCGGACTCTAATATATTGCTTATATTTATTAGTTACTTCCATGATGACTTCATGTCATAAGCCATAATTACTTACCATCAACAATCGTATCATACTCCAATGTCATGAACACATATATGTATTTGTACGTCATGGTTCACTCATCACACTAGCGATGAGAGGATCATGTCAATTAAACCTTGAAAATATCATTCATGTGCCGATTGTACGTCATGGTTCACTCATCACACAGTCGATGAAAGGGTCATGTCAGTCATACAGTTAACATATCATTCACTTACCATTCATGCATCATAGAACGAGTGGATAATTGTACAGAAAGATATAAGCTTTTACGATATCAATACATGACAACAGAGATTGTTATATGGTATGATATAGATAATTTTATTTGCAAAATACAGTCAAATAATACATACACGATTGCATTGCAAAGCGACAAATACACAATACACTACAAGCTAGAACATAAATATATACAAGGACTCAATAGCAGAATTGAGTGAGAGTATTTTAAGATTGCACATATTATCATGTTCCACTTTATTTCAGGTTTAAGATAATATTACGATAATTAGTTTGTTATTATTATGTATTATGCTTGAAGTTATAATATCTTCAGGCTATAAATTTATTGATTTATTCACATAAGTGTTCCTGGTACTCTGATGGTGGTCAGCACTGCGAATATCTAACCGCACTAGTGAGAAGGCAAACTAAATATACATGCCAAATAGCAGAGCTAAATTTGACACAAGTCAGAACCACCAAACAATCAACCACCTTTAAAACGAAGTAAACTAGGTCACAATTATTGTAGTCACATTTTGTTTAAATATTACGTGACGTACTATGATTTGTCAATATGATATTACAATGTTTCGTAGTTAATTTCATTGTCATGCAACAATTACGGTTATAAATTTTATTGATGATACCCATCCACGTTATATGCATACGGTATAGCAAACTAGTAGACAATATAGAAAAGAAACTAAGACGCATATTTCCTCGGATCTTATAGACAGAATTGCAAGAATAAAAAAGGCCATGAGAACTCATATGATGCCACTGGAATGACAACTACGAAGGCAGCAAAACTCACCTATTGAATTTTAAACAAGTAAACGTCAAATCGTAACCACGATTGACAAGATAGCAAGTATGATAGGAAAAGGCATTGATGAATACGTACAATCCACATCTCCAATACTAATACAGAGGGAATGGTTCCATTTAATCACACACGTCCCCTCGATCGGGTTTTATAGCTTTGGTTGGGGATGCTTGTCTTTATTGGCAAATGAGGGACTACTATGGGGAGGCCGCGGGATCTTATGAAGCTCATAGATTAGTTAGCACAGCCCTCCCATAGGCTGGTGCTACACGACGTCTACTGTGGCGTAGATAGAAGTGCGTGCCCGTTATATAATAATAATAATAATAATAATAATAATAATATTTAAATGAGATTTTGTGTATGATTAATAGGTGACCATACCATCATACTAGCACAATTATAGTTATGTTGGAATCTCTCTCTCTCTCTCTCTCTCTCTCTCTCTCTCTCTCTCTCTCTCTCTCTCTCTCTCTCTCTTATATATATATATATATATATATATATATATATATATATATATATATATATATATATATATATATACGAGATGACTCAATTTGTCTCACACGCTACATATCAGAGTTTGGAACCAATCAGACTACTAAAATGGTTACACCATTTTCAAAGGGGGGGGGGGGGCATACTGCTACATAGCGTTTGAGGCAAGAGTCAATGATTTAGATTGGATAAGAAAATAGTGGCAGACAAATAAAGTGAGTCACCGTACAGCGCAAGAATATAATTGTTACTACATGACGTCACGGGGATACATTACGTTACCATAGTCAGAGAAGGTTTGACAACAGCAATGGAGAAAGGCGAACAGAAGGACAACATTACGATATCGAGAATATTCAACTGAAAAGGATTATAGGCAAGACATAGAATGGTCACTCAAGATGAAGAAACAACGGCACAATCTAGATTACGAAGAACGGCCAAGAATGAATGCATGGCGCGGAGGAATTGAAGAGAATATTTGGCGTCACAACTGGCCGATCGAATTGAAGGCAAAAGGTCACAGCTTTAGTACGTCAGTCAAAGGAACTTAAATATAAGCAATTAGTGATGGACCACGCTCAAGTATTTGTCTGTTAGTTACCAATATGATGAGATTGGATTCGGCAGGCGAAACGGTATGTTTTCAATCATTATTTATTCATTATATTCTGACCGATCCTCCCAGCTGAATGGGAACGGTCATGTAACTATTTATTGATTAACTGTCCCATAGATCAACACCATTAAAGTAAATATGACGTGGATTATCATCGTTGGCTGCTGTCATTTTGTTGACATTCAATTTACGGTTCCCGTTAATCTGTTATGATGTTCTGGGACAGACAACGAGTGTAATTCAAGGATACCAGTATCACAGCACTCACACACACACATGTATATACAAACACACTTACACACACTAACACATACATACACAGTTACACACACATATACACACACTTACACAAACTTACACAAACTTACACACATATATACACACACTTACACAAACACACATATACACTTACACACACACTTACACACATATACACTTACACACACATATACACACATACAGATACACACACTCACACATACTCACATAGACACACACACATACACTCATACACACCCTTACACACATATATACACACATATATACACACACTTACACATACACTCATATATACACACATTTACATATAAACACACACTTACACACACATACACACACTCACACATACACGCACACAGATACACACACTCACACATACTCACATAGACACACACACACATACATTCATACACACACACTCATATACACTCACACACACACACACTCACACATGCACACATACACAGACACACTCATACACATAGATACACACATACACACACACTCACACACACTCTCTCACACTCACACACACACTCTCACACAATCGGCACTCATTGAGCGAGCTAGTGACTGTCACACCGGCCATCTTTGTTTCCCACATTTCCTGAGGATCACTTTAGATTAGGTTGAAAAATTAGCCCAGATAATTTTATTTTAATATTCACTCTCTTTCCCCCCCCCCCCCCCCCTCCCCCAGCCGGCTCTGTGGCGAAAAGAGTTACGGACGCAGTTCGTAATCCCGTATACGCGTTCGAAACACAGCTTCAGGCCATTTGGCAGCAGGTTGTCTTGCGTTGGTTTTTATAAAATGGTATAAGTGCTGGCCGTTCATAAAACAATGGCAACCTACTGAACGTAAACTTGCCAAGAAATCACAAACAGCCAAATAATACTGGGGATGACTGCGATGTCATGTAAAGGGCTCGGACATGCAACTAACTTTTTAACTTGATCCCCCTCCCCCTCCCTCTCCATCGACGGAGATTTGAATACATTGCCCCTGGGTCAGAAGAAAAGCATGTTAACTGCTGCGTAACTACGGCTCTCCCCCTTTTTTTTTTTAATGATGCTGGGTATTTTCACAGCTGTGCTTGTCTGAAGTGTATAATTACGCCCATGCTGGGGATTGAACCGAGGCCGCTGTCTTAGTAGCTGGTGGCTCTAACCAATCTGCTACTGTGGTTGATAATTAGGATGTTGTGTGTGAACTTGACTGGAAGCAGTTGACGGCATGTAAATCTGACTTTACACTTGAAACACATTGGTAAATCCATTTTCGAAAGAAAAATTGATGCAAATTTATCAAGATTTGGTTCTCCCACAGTCATTTATTAATTGATTCATTCAGTAGTATGCCCTTTGCAGAACCTCGCTCCCATAACAACCTTCCGGAAAACCTCTCGATCATAAGCAAGATGTCCCGCGTCCGATGCACCCATCTGGAGATCATCCGAAACCCATATTCTCTTTGACCTTACTCTTCCTCTCTTCCCAGGCACATACCCCTCCATTATTGTTCTCTCCAAACTTTCGTGACGTTTCAAGTGACCAAAATATTTCAATTTTCTTTGTTTTATCGTCTTTAATAGTCAACCTTCTTCAGTATTCAGTATAGATGCATATGTTCTCAGCTTTATCCAAGATATTCTTAGAACTCGTCTATAACATTTATATTCAAAGGCGTTTATGCGCTGTTCAGCTTGTTTAGTAAGTGTTTGGGTCTCACCGACCTGTTAACGGTAATTTAAGTAATGGATAAAACGAATAACAATAACAAACGTACTTGGTATCGAAAAAGGGGGCGGGGTGGCTGTTCCTGGAGTTAGAAGAAAAGCAAAATACAACTAAGAAACCCGACGAATGGAAAAACACATATACAAAAATGGGCGAACGTTTCGACCCAAGCTTTTATCAACTTCTTTGTTTTGTGTTTCTGGTTTCATTGATAAAGACTTCCTTCGAAACCTTCGCATGTGGATCTCAGCATGGCTGAATGGGTAAGAACACGCGTTCTTAAACATTCGGTGTGTTGATGCCGAGGCAAGGGGTTCAACCCCTAGACCGGAGAGCTGGACTGAAATATTGACTTCTCGTCCTTGACTTGGGGCGGTAAATTACAAGTACCTCTGAAGCCGGAGTGGGTTCGCCTAATAGCGAGGGACATTGGTAAAAGAAAGCTAATACAAACGCACAATTTCAGTCCAGTGCTGCCAGAAGTCGTGTGTATGGACTACACTTGAGTTCAAAGCGAGCGAATGCAAAAAATAAATAAATAAATAAATTTACAATAATTAATTAAAAAAAATAAACGCATGTATTTATGTGTGTTTTAACATTCGTCGAGCTTCCTTGTCGTATTTTGTTTTTATTCGGACATAGACACTTGCGTTCTTAGAAAATTACCTCTCTGGATAAAATGACACATCGCCGACATAAACTGATTAGAGATATTAGACGCAGACCGTCAGCATTTTTGGACACGTTATGAGAAGAAATAAACTAGAGAACTTGGTGATAACTGGCAAGATCGAGGGGAAGAGAACAAGGGGATGACAGAGAAGTAGATATCTGGATGACTTGGCATGGTCGAGACAAGAACACTGAGCCGATTCACGACTCTGGTGATCGTGCGAGATGGGGTAACAAGACCGCCCACGCTTATCGGCATGGCACATGATGATGATGAACGCCGGCATTACACGAGAGGGGTAAACTGTGGGAAACATATAAAAGGGGAGGGGGGGGGGAGCGACAATCTTCTTTATATCAAAGTCCTTGAAAACGGACTTAGATTGCTATGTGCCAAAGTCAAGCACCTTCACAGCGTCACAGAGCATTCTGGGAACCGACACTAATTTGACTATTGCAGAAAAACAGGGTTTGCTGGGCAGGTTTGACCAAGATCTAGGCTTTGATGACGTCTTGCGAGGGATACAAGTTTTAGACACTGCTAGATTGCAAGAGAATCATAGTAAGTACTCAACGATGATGGTAAAATATTAGCATCTACGATTTTGCACAATGCATGCAAGCTCCCTGTTATACCCGCGTGAGTGCGCTGTTTGCCCGACGGGACTATCCCGGTATTCGAGGTTCCCGATTTTAACAGTTTGTGAAATATTTAACAGCTCGGCACGACGGAGGCTCATCAATTAACCAACAGCGCAAGCAACAATGGGTGACAAATATGAAAATGACATTTAACTTATTTAATGACAAACAAAACGTATGTGTGGACTAACATGGTAAACAAGCTCTATCATGTAAATGTCCGTTCACTGAGCATTGAAATTCCGAAAGATACCATGAGACAAAGCAAATAATACGATGACCCTATTATGTCGATATATCGTCCCATGTCCAAATATAACATTACATTTGGCGATATATTATCCGTCGGCGCTGCGTAAGTTAAATAAGGTAATAATATCCGTGTTGCAAGTCCAGGCCCTTTACAGAACGCCACTCACATCACGACGCACCGAAAGGAGTATCAATCTTGTCCCGATTCTTCTTCTTCTTCTTCTTCGTTCATTCGGAGTTTCTTTTTTTCAGACGTGGCTGCGTTGTGCCTGTTTACAGCAGAGCTGCGTTCTTGCACCGTTAGGCCGACACATCCGACTTCTGCGGGCATTTGTTGGCCGGGTTAACCTTCCCGGGGGTTTCTTAGGACGTTTGACTCTCACTGTTGTGGTGTTATCCCCCATTCTAGCTGGCCCATATACAACAGCCAAAGACATCCTGGTCAGCCCTCAAGGGAAGGCAGGAGCAGACCATGGGCATTCCCCGCCATCCAAGGAGGCTTCCATAATTGCAGAGCTGACACACAGCGCTCTGGTACTGGGCTCACCCAAGGAATCGTCACGTCCTGCACATGGCTGCTTAGCCTCACTTCCGTATATTGGGCCTTCCGTTCAGCATTGGCTGTTCTTCAGGAAACCAGAAGAATGAAGTCTGCAGATGACATCCACACAGTGAGCTTTCGATTCGGACTTTCCACGTAATGGATTTGCTATCCAAGCAATATTCCATTTCGTGCCACTAGGACACTTTTTCCACCTTTTATGAAGCACACACAGTGAGCTTTCGATTTGGACTTTCCACATAATTGATTTGCTATCCAAGCAATATTCCATTTCATGCCTTTGGGACGCTTTTGTAACCGACATACCTGTAGTATGAAGTGTAGCAGTCTAAATACTTCTTCATGCACCTTTACATGTCAACCTGAATGTAATTAAAGTAAGCTGCAGTCAACTTGAGCTTCTTGATATCTCCATAGAGCTTGTCCTCAAATGAAGCAGGCGTGGGCCAAAATATCTTTCTCTGTTCTGCATATATTGGGCACTCCTGCAGCAAATGTTTAGCTGTCATTTTACCAGTTCCACAATTACATTCATCGGTATCTCCTATCTTTAGTTTATTGAACAAGTGGTATTTCAGCCTGTTATGTCCTGTGCGGAGTCTGAAGATTGCTACTTGTTCTCTTCGGTCGAGTTTGTAATATGCATCATCCTTCTGGTGGCCTGGATGCTCTGATTCCCATTTGGTTCTATAGGTGCTTTTTATAAACCTCTTTGCCTCATTATAGGTTATGTCTATGTCAGGCTGTGGTAGTCGTCCACCCTCTTTTGCTAGTCTGTCAGCCTCTTCATTTCCAGGTATACTGCAATGTGATGGGATCCACTGTATTACAACTTTTTTGGATTTCTGGCATAGACCATGGAGTGCTGCTCTTAGGTCAGCTAGTTCTGTACTGTTTTTGCTCTTCAGTATTGAGACAGCTGACTTTGCATCTGTGAAGATAGCTATTTGCTTCTCTTTATTATCCTCCATCAAGAGCATTTCTGCTGCAGTTTTCAAAGCCTCTACCTCCGCTTTGAAGTTACTTGAAAATGTTCCAGTTGTCACTGACTGTTTTTTTCCACTCCATTTATTAAATTTAGGAGAATTCCTCCTCCTCCATTTTCTATTGAATTTTTGGCTGATCCATCTGTATATGCATGTGTCCAATTGCTGCTTGTGTAATGTTCTTTTATGTAGTTTAGGGTTATTTTCCTTCTTTCGGTTTCATGCTGAGTGTTCTTTTTCTCAATACCAGGAATGTTTTCTATCATCTCAGGCAGTTGCTGCTGTCTCCAAGCTGGGAACTTGTGTGCACTGTAAATGGGCTTGACTGTTGATATGTTAAATGGGATCTGCCCTAGTTTTTCGTTTTGCAGTTTCTACAAAGTTGCTACGCTTCAGTCTTCCCTTTCCAAAACCATTAAACCTGTTATACATAGGGTGGTCTGTCAATCTTCTAAATTTTTCTGCTTGTTGCTGGGCTCTGCTATCTCTTCTATCCTGCATTGGTTGTAAACAAGTGATCTTTTCTAGTTCATTAATAGGCGTTGTCTTCAGGCTTCCAGTTATGATTCGCATTCCTTGATTTTGGACTTTACTTATTTTGTTAAAGTTTGACTTAGCTGCTGTTGCCCAAGCTGCAATGCCATATTCCAGTACTGGCCTCACCCGTCCAGTATATAACTTCTTGAGAACTTTCTCATCTGCTCCCCACGTTGTACCAGCAAGCTTTTTAATGATTGCCATTCTTTGCCTTGCTCTTGTTAGATTTTTCTCAACCTGTGTCTTCCATGTCAGGCGACGATCAAAGGTGATTCCTAGATAGTTTGGATTTTCTTCATGGCGCAATATTTTTCCATTCAATACCAGCTTAGGTTGCTGAGTGTTATTTAAGAGGGAGAACACTGTGCATGTTGTTTTCTCCTCACTTATCTTCACTAGCCATGATTTTGACCAGTCCTCTAGCGCTAATAAGGCTTGCTGTATTCTGCTGTTAGCTGTGCTAATATATTCTTCAGATGTCCATATGGCTAGGTCATCTGCAAAGGAGGATGTGTGTACTCTGGCTGGAAAATTTTCCATGATGTCATTTATATATGCTAGGAATAATGTTGGTGAAAGAACTCCTCCTTGGGGGACACCTTGCTCCAACAGCATCATTTTGCTGGTTTGTCCTTGTACTTTTGTCCTGGCAGTTCTGTTCTCAAGGTAGTGGCTGATCCATTTATACATTTTCCCACAAACATGCATTTTTTGCAGTTTTACTTTCAGTTCTTCCTTCCATACTTTATCAAATGCTTTTTCTAAATCTATCCAGACTGCTATGTGTGTGCTTTTTCTCTTGGAAGGCATCCTCTATTTCCTGAACTATATAGGTTATTTGGTCTTCAGTGGACCTATACTTTCTGAATCCTGTTTGGTGTGGTGTTAAGAGTTGGTTTTCTTCCAGATGCCATGTTAGCCTGCCATTGATAATGCGTTCCATTAATTTTCCTACACAGCTAAGTAGACTGATAGGTCGATAGCCATTTGGTTCTTCCAGGTCTTTTCCTTTCTTTGGGATTGGTATTAGTATAGCTTCCTTCCATGCCCGTGGGACTATTCCTCTCTTCCAGCTGTAATTTAGGACAGCTAGTAGTTTCTTTTTTGCCTTAGTGTCTAGTCCTATTAGCATTTCATTTGTGATTCCATCCTTTCCTGGTGATTTCTTCTTTTTTTTTAGGGTTTTCGTTGCCTGTTCCATTTCTTCCATTGTTAGATTTGCCATCATATATTCTGCTGCTGTCTCTGTATTACTATGATGTATCTGTTGTTCCTTGATTGCTTTATTCTGTTCGGTTGTAATATCAATGTGGTTTGCACTGGCATAGTGTTCCATTAGTGCATTTACAGCCTTCTTTCCTGTAAGCAAGGCATTTCCTTGTTTAATTGTTATTTGTTTGTTTCTAGGTCCTTCATTGCTCATGGCTTTCACTAGTTTCCGTAGCTTGTTTCCATCCCTGTCAAAATTCAGGTTTTCTGTTTTTTCCCTCCAACAATCTCTTGTTGTTTGATTTACTGTTCTCTTATATTTTGCTGAGATGGCTTTGAGAGAGATGTTCGCTTCAGTTGTTTGTTCTCTTTCTGCTGTCTTCCTAGCATCTTCAACTTTGTCCTCCAAAATTTGTAGTTCTTCAGTCCAGTATGGTTTGTAATTTTTCCTCGCTCCTCTTGGAATAGACTCAGTGGCCGCCTGTATTATTGCTCTGTTTAGACTTTCCACCATTTGCTTCATGTTGCCATATCGTGTATTTATGTTTTCACAATATTTGTCTGTTAGTATGGCAAATCTGTCCCAATCTGCTCGTTTGTAATTCCAGCGGGGCAAAGGCTTTTGCTCCTGTGGAACATACTCCATATTCATTACAAGCTTGATTGGTCTGTGGTCACTACCTGCTAATTGGTCAAGCACATGGCGATCGATTTTAGTGGAGGATGTCTCCTGTGCAGAAAGCTAAGTCTGGAGTAGAAGTGGTAAACCATCTTCTGGAGTAGAAGCTCGGTGTGTCATCCGCTTTGTTGAGTAGATGGAGATTTGAGTCTATTTCCCAGTCCTCCACTTCATCTCCTCTTTTGTCAGTATCTGGGTATCCCCATCTTTCTGAACGGCTATTAAAGTCTCCGACAATAATGCAGTTTGTGTCAGTTATTTTCATGTTTGAGAGTGTAAGGTCCTTATCTGCTGGGCTATACAGATTGTAAATTCTTATTTTCACGTCCTTTATCATTATATCAACACCTATAATTTCCGTTTGGTTGTCAGAGATCACAGATACTTCGCTGCAAGGTATTGTATTTCGTATAAGTATTAGAACTCCTCCTTTGTGTCCTTGGCGGTCGAAACGTGTGGCCTGGTATCCTCTGACTGAGAATTTGCGATCGGCATTGAGGTGTGTCTCTTGGATGCATGCCACATCTATTCTATCTGTATGAAGACGCTGTGTTAGGGAGACTTTCTTGTTATAAACTCCTTCGGCATTCCACTGTAGTATGTTGAGTGTCCGGGGTGTTTGGTCAATAGCTCTTAACCTACTCCTCTGTGCCTTGACTCCACAGCACAGGGGAAGGTGACCACCAGTAGTCATGGGTGGTACCGCCTCGAGGCAGGGGGCCCGGTACTATCACCGCCTGATGGGACTTCGCACCATAACGATTAATTTTTCATATGTGGCATCATGAAATGATAAAGTTACGTTGCACTGCTTTGTCAAGCCTGTGGCTCAGTTCATCCGATTTCGACAAGCATTTTTCGGGATGCTTTCCCTAGCCTTTCACTGTCCCCAGTCTACCTACAAGGCAGCAGGTTTGTGCGTCTCTTCGTCTGGTCCCTCTCCCTTGACCTGTCCGACATGGGTGACCATACCAGTAGCTTTGCTACCGTCGGCATAGCTCTTGGGGTCATTGGAACGCGCAAGCCACTCTACCTCGTCAAGGTGGACGCACGGCAGAGGGGCTCCCGATTCTATTCCCTCTTGCTCAATCCTTCATCACCTTGGTAGTTCAGTGGGCTACATTCTTATTAAAGTTTGTAGAGGTCGCTTCCTCTTCTGTGAATCATACTTTCCACACCTATTCTTTCTAAGCTACCGTAGAGTTTAATCTGACCAAAGCATTTCAGCCGCCGAGACATGATGCTGACTATGAGCTTGTTTTCTCCCATGTTCAGACATTTCTTCTTCTTCTGCGTTCATCCGCAGTCTTTTTTCGGATGTGATTGTGTCGTGCCTGTTTACAGCGGAGCTGCGATACTGCGTCTGTAGGCCGACACATCCTACTTCTGCAGGCGTTTGTTGACCGGCTTAACCTTCCCGGGGGTTCAGACATTTTATGTTGTCGGTATTTTCCTTGTTCTGTATCTGTGGTATTCTAAGGATTGTAAGTTAAAAACTCAGACGAGTTATGAGACCATCGTGGCATTTCTCAAAATCTACAGTACGTTTTAGAGGGCTGATATCACACTTGAAGATAATAAAGTTCCAGTATTAATAATATTCTTCTTCGTCTGGTCTCTGATCTGGCGCATCCATCTTCGTTCATGGACACGCGAGAGTTGAGGGAAATGAACGAGCTGATACAATTGCTGGCTCTGCATACCCCGCAGATGACCAACCCATGGATCGTGCCGATGCTATTGACGCCCACCGAGAGATGCGAGCAGTGGACTTTGACGGCAATGAATCAACTTCGTTGTCCAGAGTGAGAGACTTGGAAGTTAAATTGGCACATCGGGGAGAATGAGGGACCTCGTTAACCAACACAAAACTGGCACTTTTAGCCGCCGGACGCTTATGCATATAAATTTTTGGTGGGGGGATCTGAGCGCCCATGGACTTGTCCGGAATGCAAGATTGATACCCAACAGATTAGCTAACTAACTAACTAACTAACTAGCTAGCTAACTAAGTAATCAACCAACTAACTAACTAACTAACCAACCAACCAATAAAAACCCAATTAACCGACAAGCTAACCAAATATTTAACTAACTAACTGACTAACTAACTAACTAAGTAACTAATTAGCTAACTAAGTAATCAACCAACTAACTAACTAACCAACCAATAAACACCCAATTAACAAACAAACTAACCAAATATTTAACTAACTAACTAACTAAGTAATCAACCAACTAACTAACTAACTAACCAACCAATAAACACCCAATTAACCAACAAACTAACCAAATATTTAACTAACTAACTAACTAACTAAGTAATCAACCAACTAACTAACTAACCAACCAATAAACACCCCATTAACTAACAAACTAACCAAATATTTAACTAACTAACTAGCTAACTAAGTAATCAACCAATTAACTAACCAACCAATAAACATCCCATTAACTAACAAACTAACCAAATATTTAACTAACTAACTAACTGACTGCCTAACTAAACAACCAACTAACTAACCAACTAATTAACCAGACATCGGTCACCATGACTGTCCAGTCATCTCTGTCATTTATTGTTTTGATGACATTTCTGTTGCTTATATTATTATTATTATTATTATTATTATTATTTGGTCTCCTACTGCTAAGGCATACACATTTCTCAGCTTCTCTTGTCGGTGTCGTCCCACATGAGGCGAATTAATTTTTGTTCCACCACTTCTGTTGATCTACCCCATATATTTCATTTGTCTTTTGTTTTTTGACGTTGATGAGTGATCTGGTAGCATCCTCTACTTTTAACACTTTTACGTTTGTAATTATCATCATCATCAAGAGTCTTGTCGACCGACACGGGAGATCATGCTCTCCACATCTTGCGACCTCCAACGGCATGGATCACTTCTTTTAATAATATACAAAAGATGAAGAAAAGTCTTACAAGTCGAGGATAAGAGAGGATCGACTTCATTGCACCGGGTTTGACGTTGATGAGTGATCTGGTAGCATCCTCTACTTTTAACACTTTTACGTTTGTAATTATCATCATCATCAAGAGTCTTGTCGACCGACACGGGAGATCATGCTCTCCACATCTTGCGACCTCCAACGGCATGGATCACTTCTTTTAATAATATACAAAAGATGAAGAAAAAAGTCTTACAAGTCGAGGATAAGAGAGGATCGACTTCATTGCACCGGGTTTGATCCCATATGGCTCGGTCTCTTTCCGCAGTGCGGCCTGCCGAAAGTGTCGCACAACCACAAAGCACCAACTCCGTAGTTCCAGGAGCATATTAAATATGAAACAATGCTTACAGGAGACAAATGACAATCGTAAATTGATTAGAGAAATTAGACGTCGACAGTCAAAATTTTTTGGACATGTTATGAGGAGAAATGGATTGGAGAACTTAGTGACAACTGGCAAGATCGAAGGGAACAGACCAAGGGGAAGACTGAGAGAAAAATACCTGGATGGCTTGGCCACATGGCATGGACGAGACAGGAACACTCAGCTGATCCACGACTCTGGTCATCGAGTGAAATGGCGAGTCATGACCGCCCCCGCTTTTCAGCATGGCACATGATTGATTGATTGAATGCTTAAAATAATCATAAACATTATTCAATTAATGAGGTTAAAAAATCGTCAACAACGAAAGAATGGTATAAGTCTATAAGAGAAATGTTTACTATTGAAAGGAAACATTACTTGCTTCCAAAGAACTTGAGTTTTACAGTAATGGTGGAAAGCTAATGTCCGGACCAGAAGAAAAAATGCGCTCTGACAGTGTAACGGAAACAGGAGCCGTGTCCATGTTTCTGCCAGGCACTAAGTTAACTCACGATTAGTACGCCGTTTGATAAACAATCTGAAGTTTTAGGAAAAAAGCCAAACACCGTACGATGTAAAGAACATATAGGTATATATGTATAATATGTTTTGTAGAAACGTCTTTAAAACTGCAATATGTGGTAACAAAGCAATGTAATAAAACTAAACTATAGGAATTATATTTTTGCGCGTGATGTTATAAGCTGTGCTAAGACATCATGGCGTGGACGAAGGGGAGTTCACCCACTTAGGCCATGGATTTTGAGGAAATTTGATTCTATTTTCCAAGGTAAATTTGCTAAATAATTCACGTGTTTAATTTTGGAAAATAATGTTTTAATGATTGTACATGGTTAGTTATGAATTCATTTGCAAAGAACGAAACTGAAGCAATCCGCAAGTACGGGTTTGAGTATGCTCGCAGGTTCGGTCCCCGAGCTTGACCGAGTAGTTGAACAAGTCGGGTCGTCTGCCGTCCATGGCGAGGGTAGCTTTCATCGGGGCATTGGCTGCACTAACCCCCCTCATAGTCTACCCTGCCCCGTTCCTAACCAGTAAACTCGTTAAGTATAATCAAACGTACCAAGTAAAATACCAATAAACATGGAGTTGTATCTAAAAGAATTAGAGAATTTGGGGAAAAAATACACAAGAAGTTATTGAATGGTGATTTGTGTGACTCAAGTTACTGGGTCAAATTGACAGTCGTATTTTGTATTTTTCGTAATCAGCGGTTACCTTGCTTGCACAACTTACGAAAACACGAAACGGTGGGGAAGTAATTTTCACAAAGTGCTGAAAATTTCGTGTAGTCTTTACTGTGATTGACGTTTAAAGCGCCTCGATTCCTGTTTCCTTTGTATATTTCTTTCCTTGCCGTTTGGCTTTTTTTTTCTTTCCATTTTGGAGTCACGCATGAATGCTTTACTTTATACTAAAGTTCATTTTAAACTTCGACATTCATTCACAACACAGTTACACACTAACCTACAAAAATACAACGTTAGTAGTAGTAGTAGTAGTAGCAGTAGCAGTAGTCATGGAGAGAACTAAACATTCCAATGAACCAAGATTTATTTTTGAGGAAAAGATAACTGATAAAGATGCTGGCACTGAATATGACATGCATTGGGTTGATTGAGACAATCTTAAGGACATATAAAGGCCTATATGCTGCGGTGGTCTCATGAGTAAATACCAATTTGAAAAACATGATCAAAGCACCTGATAGTATTTAACTAGACATTGCGCTACCCACAGAAGGAATACAATAGTGGGAGACCTAAAATAAAAACACACGAAGGCAGAGATGAATAATTATAATATAGCAAAAACATGGGCAGAGCTGCAAAAGATAGCAAACAGGGTGGCTTCCCGTGAGTTGGTTGAATGCCCATGCTTCATTGAGGGCAGGAAGTAGTGTTAGCCAGTGCCATTCTTGGTGCTTAAGATGATTGGTTGGTTGTGAATCCTTTGGTTGAGTTGTAACATAGTCCAGTGATGAATAAATAGGTCGCTGCTCTGGCAAAGTTTAAAAATTAGAAATGTTACCCGCAATAAAGTCTGGTCTAGCATGTGTGATTCTGCTACACGCATTTGGGTCTTTGGTGGTGGTAAGTAGTTTATGTACTGTGCTGAGATTCTCTTTGTTTGATCAGTGTGAGGAGACTGGAGCACTAATGGCGAGTGCAGTGAGTGTGAGGAGACTGGAGCAGTAATGGAGAGTGCAGTGAGTGTGAGGTGATGGAGCATTAATGGAGAGTGCAGTGACAGTGTGAGGAGACTGGAGCACTAATGGAGAGTCCAATGAAAGTGTGAGGAGACTGGAGCACTAATGGAGAGTGCAATGACAGTGTCAGAAGACTGGAGCACTAATGGAGAGTGCAATGTCAGTGTGAGGAGACTGGAGCACTAATGGAGAGTGGAATGTCAATGTGAGGAGACTAGAACACTAATGGAGAGTGCAATGACAATGTGAGGAGATTGGAGCACTAATGGAGAGTGCAATGTCAGTGTGAGGAGATTGGAGCACTAATGGAGAGTGCAATGTCAGTGTGAGGAGATTGGAGCACTAATGGAGAGTGCAATGACAGTGTGAGGAGATTGGAGCACTAATGGAGAGTGCAGTGACAGTGTGAGGAGATTGGAGCACTTATGGAGAGTGCAATGACAGTGTGAAGAGACAGGAGCACTAATGGAGAGTACAATGACAGTGTGAGGAGACATGAGCACTAATGGAGAGTGCAGTGACAGTGTGAGGAGACATGAGCACTAATGGAGAGTGCAATGTCAGTGTGAGGAGACTGGAGCACTAATGGAAAGTGCAGTGACAGTGTGAGGAGACTGGAGCACTAATGGAGAGTGCAATGACAGTGTGAGGAGACAGGAGCACTAATGGAGAGTGCAGTGACAGTGTGAGGAGACTGGAGCACTAATGGAGAGTGCAATGACAGTGTGAGGAGACAGGAGCACTAATGGAGAGTGCAGTGACAGTGTGAGGAGACAGGAGCACTAATGGAGAGTGCAGTGACAGTGTGAGGAGACAGGAGCACTAATGGAGAGCACAGTGACAGTGTGAGGAGACTGGAGCACTAATGGAGAGTGCAATGACAGTGTGAGGAGACATGAGCACTAATGGAGAGTCCAGTGACAGTGTGAGGAGACTGGAGCACTATTGGAGAGTGCAGTGACAGTGTGAGGAGACTGGAGCACTAATGGAGAGTGTAGTGACTGTGAGGAGACTGGAGCACTAATGGAGAGTGCAGTGGCAGTGTGAGGAGACTGGAGCAGCAATTGAGAGTATATTTACCTATTATCTTGCATGAACTTTACAGAGGGTAAATACAAAACTTGGACTGGCAATATTTTCAAACTGCACAGTCATTAAAAATACACCCTATACAACTCTGCAGTATGCATCTGACGAGGTGCAGTGAAATATGCCAGGCAATAGATTGTGCAACCTATTGTCTATTGGTTCTTTGTTTCAACGTCTCAGTTTGGGCTGCTGAAAACTGAGCCTGATCTAGTGAACTAATTGGCACCTGTTGCGTTATTTCCAGGAGATTGTTATACAGTTCTTTTGTAAGAACATTTATGTGATATAGGTATACATTTGTGTTACAATATTTCTGGGTTATAGGTATACAATTATGTTGTAACAATATTTCTGGATTACAGATGTACAATTGTGTTGTAACAACATTTCTGGGATTACAGATATACAATTGTGTTGTAACAACATTTCTGGGATTACAAATATAAAATTGTGTTGTAACAACATTTCTGGGATTACAGATATACAATTCTGTTGTAACAACGTTTCTGGGATTAGATATACAATTGTGTTGTAACAACATTTCTGGGATTACAGATATACAATTGTGTTATTAGAACATCATTTCTTGGACTATAGCGATACAGTTGTGTTATAAGAATTTCATTTCTGGTATTATAAGTATACAGTTGTGTTATAAGAATATCATTTCTGGGATTATAAGGTATACATAGTTGTGTTATAAGAATTATCATTTCCGGTATTATAAGTATACAGTTGTGTTATAAGGATATCATTTCTGGCATATACTGTAGGTTTAAAACTGTATTATAGGAACATTTCTAGGATACAAGTATTCAGTTGTGTTATAAGAACAACATTTCTGGGATATAGGTCTATAATTGGCTTGTAAGGACACCATTTATGTACAATTGGCTTTTAAGGACACCATTTTTGGGATATAGAATTCAAAAGTTTACAAGAACAATTTCTAGGATATGGGTTTAAAATTGCTTGTAAGAACATAAATTCAGGGTATCACAACAGTTAAGTCCCAAAACTCATAAATAAAGTTAGTTGCATATCCTTTACAGGATGTCGCAGTCAAGACCAGCAACTTTTGCTGTTGTGATCTCTTGGCAAGTTTATATTCGGTAGTTCACCATTGCTTTCTGAACGACCCATACCATTTCGTAAACAACCAATGCATGGCGGTCTGCTACCAAATCGCCGACGGTTGTGTTTTCGAATGCGAGTATACAGGATTACGAACTGCGACCATAACCCCTTCACCACGGAGCAGGTCCACAACTCATAGGGGAAATATAAAGATAATGAGAATAAAGTAAATGATAACACAATCTCTCTGGAATCATACTTCCTTTTAGGCAGCAGTGTAAACAAAGATGGGCCAAAAGACATAGATATTTAAAAAAAACAAGTATACAAAAGGAGGAGCTTTCATAGCAGTAGGAAATGTGTGGAGGTCAAAAGACAATGCTTGCTTGTGTTCGTTGGCTTGAGCTCCAACGCGAAGTCCTGTATGTCGGATGAAGGCATCCTGCTGTCCAACATCAGTGTGATGTCATACAGGACCTGAGGTTTGCGTGAGTATAAATTGTCCCATGTCTGGCTTATTTGTGTGCAGACTGGTGGTTCCTCGCCGTACAGGCAGATACTCTCCGACTTCGGAGGAATCGGCGATCCTACTGACTTTAGCCAGGACCCCGAAGAGACCTGTTGCCCAGGACGCTCGACGAGGACGAATCAATAGGTCTTGGCCAGTATATAACCCGGCCTCTGGTGCCTTGGAAACACCCCTGCGTCCCCAAAAGACAATAAAACTAGTACTAATCTCAGAATATTTTTGGTTAGATTAGTTTTTCTGTACGGAGTAGAAACATGCAGAATAGCTAAAACAAATACCTGTAAATTATATTCATTAACTGGTGCCTCTGCACAATAAAAGGACTAACCTGGTATGATAGAATCATTAATGCAGAGCTTGTGGAAAGAATAGTCAGATTCCAATGAATCACCTGGTATGACAGAATCACTAACACATAGCTTTTTGGAAGAATAGTCAGATTCCAGTGAATCACCTGGTATGACAGAATCACTAATGCAGAACTTTTGGAAAGAATAGTTAAATTCCATTGAATCACCTGGTATGACAGAATCACTAATGCAGAGTTTGCGGAAAGAATAGTCAGATTCCTGTGAATCACTTAGAATTACAGAATTTATTAATGCAGAACTTGTGGAAAAAATAGTCCAACTGAATCACTTGGTATAACAGAATCACTAATGCAGAGCTCGTGGAAAAAAGTCTTCAACTGAATCACTTGGTATGACAGAATCATTAATGCATAGCTTGTGGAAAGAATAGTCAGATTCCAGTTAGTTAGTTAGTCTTTCCTCTTGAGCCTAAGGCGGCGCATAGGGCAGAAGTCCTGTCTCTCCATGCTTGGCGGTTCGCTGCTACCTGTTGTAGATCTTGGATATTTACTTGGCCATTGAATGAGCCTTTCTCTAATGATGGTTCTACGCAGGGTCTCTCTTGGTCTTCCCCGTTTTCTTTTCCCTACTGGTGACCATATGAGGGCTTGGTAGGGGAGTCTTGACTTGTCCATTCTGAGTACGTGGCCGATGTAGTTCCAACGGCGTCTTCTTATGAAATTGGATACTGTATCTTGCTTAGTCTCTTGTCTTATTTGCGAATTGGTTCTGAAGTCTGTCCAGTGGATGTTTAGAAGTCTTCTAAGACATTTGTTCTCAAAATTGTCTAATTTTTTATCTAAAGCAACCGTTGATTTCCAACTTTCACATCCATACGTTAACACTGGAATCACACAAGAGTTGAAGATTTTAATGTGAATCAATAGAAATGAGGAAAAAGCACTGACACTGGAAAGAACATACATTGAGAAAACCTGATAGTAGTATCACTAGAAAGTCCTTTTCTAGAACCCACAGGGCAGATGCAGTAAAGGGAGACCTAAAACACATCAGGAAGAATATTAGAGACAGATGAAGAATATGGAGAGAACATGCAGTGATCTGCAGGAGATAACAAAAGATAGAGTGGCTAGTCGTGCGTTGGGTGAGGTACAATGCTCCATTGGCAGACAAAGAGCAACAGATGAAGGTGTACACGTCACCCAACAGAGTAGTCTGCTCAAATCTCTTACATTATGTTTTCAGAAGATGCTGAAGAGAGAGTGATAACCACTATCCAATAATCTGAGTGCATTGTTATTAAAGTGGCTAAGTACAGGGTGGAAGTGACTGCTGGAGAAGCCAGATTTCTTGTATCGAAAGTCAGGGTCTTTTTCTCATGTTGTGAAACATATTAGGTATATGGGGCTAGCTCTGTGTTTTCATAGACCATTTGGGACTCGATGGATGATTTGGCATTTCCTGGTACGCATTTTAAGTTGGGTCCATCTGGGTACCAAGGTGAGTTTAAAAGATAATCCCCTGGGCTGGGCAGACAAGCCACTGTTTTACGTGGCTCCCAGATTTATCCTGTATACTTTTAACCTGAGATTATCCAGTGAGAGGAGACTGGAGCACTTATGGAGATATTTAGGTGCAGGGAACATTACTTTTATGAAAATAAAGCTGGTATTTCAGTCAAAGTGTAGTTCATTTATTTAATTCATGTGATATATATATCTCTGCGGCATGCACCTGATCAGATGCATTGAAATATGCCAGGCAATTTTTGTTATGTGGATGTGTTTAAATTCACTAAGGGAATATATTGTTTTGAACACTGGTACAGTGGCTTACAAACAGAGATGTGTACATGTGAATGTATGCTTTTCATACAGGGATGTTGTACATGTGAATGTATGCTTTACATATAGGGATGTGTACATGTGAATGTATGCTTTACATACAGGATGTGTATGTGTGAATGTATACTTTACATACAGGGATGTGTACATGTGAATGTATGCTTTACATATAGGGATGTGTACATGTGAATGTATGATATACATACAGGGATGTTGTACATGTGAATGTATGCTTTACATACAGGGATGTGTACGTGTGAATGTATGCTTCACATTGATGTGTACATGTGAATATATGTTTTACATACAGAGATGTGTACGTGTGAATGTATGCTTTACATACATGGATGTCTGCTAACATACATGAATGTGTACATGTTAATGTGTGCTTATCTACAGTGATGTGTAAATGTGAATGTGTGCTTACATACAGGGATGTGTGAATGTATGCTTGCATACAGGATGTGTAAATGTGCTTGTGTGCTTATATACAGGGGTGTGTGTATGTGAATATATGCTTACATACAGCAATGTGCACATGTGAATGTATGCTTTACACATAGGGATGTGTAAATGTGAATGTATGCTTGCATACAGGTATGTGTAAATGTGAATTTTTGCTTACACACATTGCTTACACATATGAATGTGTGCTTACATACGTGAATGTGTAAATGTGAATGTGTGCTTACATACAGGGATGTTTGTGAATGTGTGTTTACATACAGGGATGTTTGTGAATGTGTGCTTACACAGGGATGAGTATAGTGTGAATATTTGCTTACATACAGGGATGTGTATAGGTGAATGTATGGCATGGTTGTTGCCATTTGCCACTAGTTTTATAGCAGACCCAACCTCATAAGCTTGGTCCCAGCATGTGATCTGGGAAAGTAAAGTCAGCTCGTCTACTGACATTATGATCCTCTATACTGGTAGGTCAAGTTATGTTGGGCCTACCACTATATCCCCTGTAACATTGGTGGGAACTTCATACGAGTTTTTATGTTGTGTGTTTTGAATGTATAAGAGAACTGTAACATGATTTGCAGTGAGTTTATGCTTACATACAGGAATGTATGTATGTGAATGTGTGCTCACATATAGGGCCATGAACATCTGAAAGTTTGCTATGTACAGAGTAGTGAATGCATACTGACATAGAAGGATGTGTTTATGGAGGTGAGAGTCTAACACACAGATGGTGTGTTTTGTTTTTGGGCGGGTGGATGGGAATGGGTGGTTTGGTGTGTGTGTGCATATATGGTTACATGAGTGAGAGAAATGGTTTTATGAGTGAGAGGAATGATTACATAAGTGAGAGGAATGATTACATAAGTGAGAGACATGGTTACATGAGTGAAAGGAATGGTTACTTGAGTGAGATGAATAATTACTGAGTGAGAGGAATGGGTTCATGAGTGAGAGGAATAATTACAAGAGTGAGAGGAATGGTTACATGACTGAGAGAAGTGGTTATGTGATTGTGATATGGGTACATGAGTGAGAGTAGTGGTTATGTGATTGTGATATGGTTACAGGTGTTAGAGAAGTGTTTATGTGATGATTGTGATATGGGTACATGTTTGAAAGGAGTGGTTACAGGCATATGAGAAATGGTTGTGTGATTGAAATGGAGTTACATTAGAATGATCTAGATTTGCCTCTGAGGCAGTGGTCGAGTATCAACAAGACAGTATTTTCTTATTTGGGTGTTAACTTCTGAAAGTGGCAGTGAAACTTAACATGTAAGAGAATCAGTTTTTGTAGTCACAATCCTGTTCATTGTTTTAATTGTCAGCCAATTCATGAATTAGCATCTAATTGTGAGAGATGGTTACACAAGTGATAAAATCTGTTATGTGATTGGGAAGTGGTTACATGATTGGGAGGAATGGTTACTCGATTGAGAGGAATAGTTACATGAATGAGAGACATGGTTACATGAGTGAGAGGAATGGTTACACGAGTGAGAGAAATGGTTACACGAGTGAGAGGAATGGTTACACGAGTGAGAGGAATGGTTACACGAGTGAGAGGAATGGTTACATGCAATTTGAGAAATGATTGTGTGATTGAGACATGGGTGCTGGAGAGGATTGGTTACATGAGTAGAGACAAGCTTATGAGATTGAGACACAGTTACATGCATGAGAGGAATGGTTACATGAGTGAGAGACAAGCTTATGTGACTGAGACGTGGTATGAGAGAAATTGATAAATTAATGGTCATTTTAAGTGCAAGTTCATGAGTTGGAGTCGTAATTGCAAGAAATGGTTACATTGAGTGTTAGAAATGGTAACATTATGTGTTAGCAATGGTTACATTGAGTGTTAGAAATGGTTACATTGAGTGTTAGAAAAAGTGACAAAAATGATGAAAATGTATGGTCATTTTAATTGTCTCTATTTCAGATGGTCACAGTAATACACGACATGATGACAGCTAGAAATAGTCATCGGTGGGCCTTCCAGGGAAGTATATAGGCCCACCGACAGGACCCTAATATTTTGGAGAAATTGTGATGTTGTTATTAGACAGAGAGGTCAAGGTAAACAGCCGTGACCCATTATTTTTGCGCTGGTAATAGCAGTCGATGGAAGGTATGTATATTATGTTATTTTTTAGTGTTGATATACTGACAACCCTGCCATCTTGATAGAAGATAGTTTGTTACATTGTGCTTCAAAAGCATAACGACTACAATCCATGGCAGTAGCAAATGTGACTGATTAGACAGTAAGACCAGGGATAGAGTTATACCTCTCCATAGCACAAAGCTGGGCTGAATCGTAGAGACCATGAGTTGCCCATGCAGCATGATTCTTTTCTCGGCTTGCGTAGTTTATACCAGAGAAAAGGTGACACCAATACAGTAGTTTTCCTCCGCCATTTGTGCTATCCTCCTCGATTCATACATAGTTCTATCTTTCCAGGTAGACAATTATGGATGTATTTCTAGATGAATGAGTGATCTAGACTCCTTATGGCTTTCTCCAAACTACATGATACTTCTTCCAGAAGAAAAAAAAATGGAAGGGAGTCTCCGTGGGGAAGTGGTCAAGCCATCTGCCTCGGGCTCCGAAGGTTGTGGGTTAAATTCCAGGCCGCATTCTTCTGTTCACGGGCACATTTTTCGGAGACTCATGAGGGTCGTCACTGGAGCTATGGAGTTCATGCTTTGTGCGGCGCTTTCCATGCTGCGGAAAGAGATTTAGCCATATGGGATAAAATCTCTGTGCAATGAAGTTGACCCTGTCGATTTTTAAGCAACTTTTTTTTTCTTCCAGGAGAAAAACTCCCATTCATCTTGGTTGGCTGAATGTTTTCTTTCCAGTTCTTTATCTGTTCATGATTGATTGGCTTTTGCAGTTCAAATGTTCTCTGGGATGATGAAGCCAGCCTCACACCAACCCTCACCAGTCAACTCCTATGGCATGCGTCGCGGGTTGCAGTGTTATTCTTTGCTTCCATTATGGACCCTAGTAACATATGAGCAATGGTGTATGATAACTCCATATTTTTTACCCAGCATGGCTGGCTTAGTCAGTATCATGCTGGCTGCTTTTACTTCACAGAAAATTTCCTGGTACCTATTTTACATATGCATACCTTGATGTTAATAGCGTGTTCATGTTTTTGTGAAGGCATTTTTGGGAGTTCATGTTCTACTATTTTTAATTCTGTTTCTCTTCTGAAACTATCTGTTAGTACATGTCCAACGCCATCATCATGTGCCATTCTGGGCAGCATAGGTGATTATGTGTCTCCACAAACAAACATCTGATCTGTGTGTCATTGGTAAGTTTGACTTCTGATAATTTCCCATGCCAACTCATTGAGCATAATCTCCCTCTTACCTAATTAAAGTACAATACTGGCCTTTTGCAATCACAAAGAAGCTAGTAAATATACCTACATTTGGAAAGGTTTCCTCCTTTCGTCTTTTGACTCATAACAGATATACACAAACATACTTTATATCTATGCACAAACATAAATCTGAAACATAACTGACAAAATCAGAAATAGAGATATCTCACTGTGGCTTACAAATTGTTGTTTAATGGGGACGCTCCTGATGAATTTATGCCTAATGATTTATCATCATCATGCTGGTGCAGGTAATAATATGTGTCTACAAACACCTATGTTATGTGCTCTTGACAAGACATATGTCTCATGATTCCACCCTAGATTTTGTTAAGAAAAGTGTTGTTCCAAATGGTGCTTATCTGAGTACTTTTTTAAAAATTGAGCTGGCCTATTTTTTCCATTCCATTGTGACCTACATAATGGGCCGAAATAAAAGTCTATCAAGACCTCAAAGATGTAGTCTTACAGAAAAATACTGACAATTCTTTGGAAAGCCAAAATGTTATCTAAATGTGTTGAAAACCTCAGAAGTTGGAGAGGGTTCACCTAATGGAGAGAGACACTGTTAATACAGAAAGCTAATCCCCACTCAAATATAAGTCCAGTGGATGTGAAGTAGTAGCTTGTGTAGGGACTACGCTCTAGTTCAAAGTTAGCGACCAAAAAGAAAAAAATGTGCTGAAAGAGGCTACATAATGTGTTGACAGAGGCTACTTATGTGTTGAAAGAGGTTAAGCCACAAAGACAACTTTTCACAAACATCAGAAAGAGGCAGTCATTTGTTGGCGACACTATGAGAAGAGAAAACCTGGAGAGATTTGTGGTAAGAGAAAGATAGTGAGAGAAGATTCTTGACAACCTTTTGTCATGACATGAAAAGGTGTCGCACGCACTGATACATGCTGTTGGAGATTGCATGTGATGATGATTGCATATTTGCATACATAGTGGAACAGCTACAGAGCTTTTGTAAACAGTTATTTTCCCAGTGTCAAGGTCTTTCCCTATAACAGGCTTTATCTTCTCTGTTGTCTAATTTTCTTCTCCAGACCCTCTGGTTTTATAAACAGAACCAACAAATATCCAAAGTAGGAGAAACTGTCACATTATAAAATTAACGCAAGTGTTTCTTTTCTTTATGAACATTTCAGCAGAGGAAGAGGACATTTCAGCAGAGAACAACATCTTTTGTGAATCCAATAATTCTGTACCAGCAATCCAAACATTGGGGTCTTCAGAATCAGGACAGGTGTCCACTACATCATCTCTAGTGTTAGATACAAGAGAATCAGATTCAGCATTTGAGTGTATAAATTTAGACACTACAAGGACTTCATTCTTCTCAGCAGCATCGTCTGCTCATTGTGACAAGGGTAAAAATGGCTGTGAACATTTGCCAGTGGACTCTTGTGTCACTGCTTCAAAACAAGACAAAGCATCTCAGAATTTAGAAACGTTTGATTTATATAATTCAGATCACAGACCAGATAAAAACAGTGTCCTTGCAATTAAGGCTTTATCTTCTGTGTACCACAATACTGATTGTGTTCATAAGAAATCTTCTGGATCATCTTTGCGCCAGCAAACACGAGTATCTGGCCGTGAAGACAATAAATATGGATTTAGAACGGATGTTCGCTTGTCTTCTGGTGTAGAAACAGATTTAGAGGGAGAAGGAGATCAAGAGACGCAATACTTGCTGCCTGAAACCTCTGGATTTGTCAGCACCTTACAGGGAGGAAATCTTGAACTGAAGAGAGGCAGAGGACGACCACGTAAAGAGGGGCTGCTTCCTCCCCCACACAGAACCAGGTAAGGCAGATGATCTGTTTTTGTTACCAATAAATGTAACAATATTTACTTGTATATTAATCAGCTCATAGTTATTGTAAAGCCACCTCTGCAGTGTTAAGTTTGCTGCAGTGAATCTGTGACAGTGTTTTCACTCTGACACTGTTGTTGATTCACCTCTTAATGTTACCTTCCTGCATGTACTTTTGCTAAGCTAATGCTCTGTAGCTACTAGGTGGCGTTGCCACAGAAGGGGCTCTCCTCTCATCAAATGTACTCTGCTGAAATTAAGATGTCAGATGGTATCAAGGCTGGACTCTTTCTAACAGCTCTTTGATGTTCATTGTGTCTTGGATGCAACAGACAGGAAAATGGCTTCTATCAGCTGAGTGGCAGAAATGAAGATATACTTCCGTCTGTGATGCTTAACATCACTTTAAATTTTGCCTTGTAAAGTTAGTTGAATATACTTTACTGGATGTCACAGTCAATCCCAGTATGTTTTGCTTGTTTGTGATCTCTTGACAAGTTTACGTTCAGTAGTTTGCCATTGCTTCTAAAGGGGGTTGGATTATAACTTCCTCAGTACTTTAACTGCAAACATATGTATAAATATGGATGTGTTTTGCATGCATTATGATCATTATGTCCGTGATTTTGAGAGTTTTATGCATTTTACACATGTTCATGGCATATATTCCTCATATGGAAGAGTGTGTTGTATCAAACCGTTGAGCTAAGGTAGGGCATCAGTCAAACCTTCATTATATGTGTCACCCTCTTTAAGGTTCGCCAGTTCAGGTTGAATTTCCCTACCTTTAGAGTATCAGGGTAGGCAGTTGAATTTTACTTTTGTAGTTTCTGGACTGGGTCTGGTCCATTCTGATGGATTGTCTTTGTGACTTAACCGATTGGTAAGATCTGATCATTCTGAAAGTTGAATGGAAATTCCACAGGTGTGGTTTCCCCACTATAAACTTTCTGACATCAGATGCACCTGTGAGCTTATGTTTATTCACTATAGTTCCTGGGCAGATTTATGTGGTAAACTTTCAGCTTATGTATGGAATGCTCGTAGTTGGTGCAGGGACAATTTTTCAATGACTGGGTAAAAGGACAGTGCCACCCAAACTCCAATTTGTTTCTGCGCTTGGTAGCAGTACCTGGACCTTGTCCCTGACTTAAAGAGAAGTGTTTTGTCTTCCTATTGTAATATGAAGCATATTTCTTTCTAGTTTTTCTAATTACTTGTCATCACTTTCCACCCCATTTCAATTTTATGTTTCAGCTCCTCCACATACTTGGTGGTGTTCACTTCTGTTTGATCAATTCTGTCTTCAGTCCAGGTTCTCATTAAGACCTCCAGGGGTCATTTGATTACCTTGTCCAAAGAAAAGGGTAACTGGTGGAAATCCAATATATTTATGAGTGACTTCCTGGTATGCAATGTAACCGGAAAGTATAATCATTCCAGACTCCTGGTTTTTTTTTTTTTGCACCAGTTTCCACATGATTGATATGAGGGTTCCATTGAACCTCTCGATGAGATTATTTAACTGAGGGTAATATAGGCTTGCGTAGCTATGGTAGGTCTGGAGGATCCTGAAAACATATCCCATTACTCTTCCACTAACTTAAGAGCCATTTTCTGTGAGGGTTAGGGAGCCCTAGCTGCATGAAAATATTCACAAGCAACTCAGTAAGATTCAATTGCTGTCAAGGCAGTTGCTTCTCCCCACATAGAGCAAGTCTAGGTCATCGATTGACAGTGTTGACTGCCACACTTTTGAGAGGTAACCGTTTGTATGGGCTTCAACCTGCACTCTTTCAGCTGAATGGCTAGAATGATTCCTGCTGGCCAGTTGATGAGCTGTTGTAGCCCTCGTAGAACTTCTCATTTGCAGAGGTAACTTTGCAGTCATGTGTAAAGTTTGGGAAAATATCTTTTGAAGAAAGTGAGTTTCATACTTGCAGTTGCAAGAGAGTGCAGAGGGAGTCAGCAACAAAAAAATAGAATTAGAAAAAACTTGGACCAAGAAAAAGTAAGCATATGTTGCTTGCAAGAAACTCACCTCAATGAAAATATAGCCTTCAAAATCAGAGGCTACCAGTGTTACCGATCTGACCGAAAGGACAGGCGAAAAGGATGGGATACTGACCCTTGTAAAAAATAACATCATGGCTTCCCAAATCGAAGTCTACATGGAAGGGGCTGAGTATTAGACACTTAAACTTAAGACAGGTAATACAGACCTACATCTGATCAATTACTACTGTCCAAGTGACCGCCCACAGGCACTGGACACACTACCACTAAAAGAAAAAATGATTGTGTGTGGCGATTTCAACAGCCACTCGCAGAGCTGGGGCTATGATCACATGGACTAGAGAGGAGAGAGACTGGAAGACTGGCAGGATGAGAATAGATTCATCTTGATTAACAAGCCGTCCGACCCACATACTTTCTACTCGAGATCATGGCACTCTACAACTACACCTGACCTGGCTTTTCATTCACCAGACCTGGAGTGGAACATTACATGAATTGTTGGGAAACAACTTGGTGGCAGTGACCATCGGCCAGTCTTTCTAACCGTAGAAAATGAGCTTGTAAGCGAAAGCAGCACCCTCTCGAGGTGGAACTACAAGAAAGCAGACTGGGCAATGTACAAGCATCGCACCAGCATACTGGTTAGAAACCTGAACACTGAGAAAGACATAAATAAAGTGTTGAAGAGTGTGGGAAATGCATGCTACAGGCAGCGCGAGAAACAGTACCAAGAGGAACCCATAAACAATATAAACCCTACTGGAGTAGTGAACTGGAACAGTTGCATAATGATGTGGAAGTGTGTAGAAAGCAAGCAGAGGCCATACCCAGCCAAGAGCACCACAATAAATTCCAGCATGCAAAAGCCAAATTTCAAAGGGCCAAGCTGCAGGCTAGACGGAAAAGCTGGCAGGAGAAAACGGAGTCTCTGAACTTTGAAAGAGACACAAGGAAATTGTGGAAGCTAATAAAACAGCTTAATGACGAGGGCACAGGGAGAAACTCAAAAATTGCGCTACATAAAGATGGAAAAATCTTCACAAGAAAGCAAGCAGCTGACCATTTTGCGGACTCATTCGCACAAGATAACAATATCAAAATTAGTCCAGAGAAACAACAAGAGATTCGAGAGAAACGACAACATACAGGACAGAAGGAAATAGTACATGAGGTTCTGGAGGCACCCATCACAATCAGCGAACTGGAGCTAGCCATATCAAAACTGAAAATGAGAAAGTCACCAGGAGCTGATGGTATCTCCAATGAAATGATCAGGAACCTAGGAACAGAGGCCAAAACAAAGCTGTTGCAGATCTTCAATAACAGCTGGACCTTAGGCAGTGTTCCACAAGCCTGGAGAGAAGCAATCATGATATCCCTCCTAAAATCAGGGAAAGATGGTTCCATTGCCTCTAGCTACAGACCAATTAGCCTCACTAGCTGTCTCTGCAAAACACTGGAGCGCATCATCAATCACAGACTGCAGTGTTACATTGAAAGTAAAAACATCCTTGTGCCACAGCAGGCTGGCTTTAGGCAGTGCTACTCTATGGAAGATCAGACAACCTACCTCTCTCAAGAAATTGAGGATGCATTCCAAGAGAAGAAGCTGGTGCTTGCGGCATGGATAGATCTGAAGAAAGCCTTTGACAAAGTCTGGAAAGAAGGTCTAATGAAGAAACTGAGAAACTGCAAAGTCAATGGAAGAATGTACAAATGGGTGAAAGCATACTTGCACAACAGAAGAGCCCGAGTACAGATAGACGGACTCAAGAGCAAGAAAGTACTACTGCGTCACGATGTTCCCCAGGGCGGAGTCTTGTCCCTCACACTTTTTCTAATCTTCACCAATAATCTTGTTACTAATCTACCGCATGGAATTAAAGCGGCAATGTACGCCGATGACCTGGTTCTATGGAGCACAAATGAATATGCATCAGTGGCCACCAGATTGCTACAAAGAGCTGTAGATACATTTGCTGCATGGGCAAATAGATGGTTTGTCAGCATAAACACTGACAAGTGCAGCACCACCCTATTTACCCTTTCTCCAAAACAAAAAGCGGGGATCATCCAGATAAATGGAACACCCCTAAGAGATGATAAAGAACCAACATACCTTGGAGTAACATTTGATGGCAGGCTGACATGGAGAAAGCACATCAACAAATCAGTAGCTAAATTAATTTAATTGTGTTGCGTATCCCTTACGGGACGTTGCAGTCAACAACAGCATTTTCAGCTGCTGTTGATGTACTAGGCAAGTGTTACGTTCACTAGTTTGCCATTGCTTTCTGAACGACCGGCCTCTATACCTTTTTCGAAAAAACCAGCACCGCCGTGTTTCGAACCCGGGTATACGGGCTCACAAACCGCCTTCGCAAGCCCTTCAGCCACAGAGACCGGCCAAAGCCAGAAGGAAAATAGCCATTCTGAGAAAGCTAAGTGGAACCACATGGGGAGCCAGTACGAAAATACTTAGCAAAGTTTACCAACAGAGCATACAACCACACCTGGAATATGGGTCAACTGCGTGGTGTTCAGCATCAAAAACCACACTACAAGAGCTGGACAAAGTGCATAATCAAGCACTTAGAGTCACCACAGGAGGGATGAGATCAACCCCTATAGTGGAAATGGAGAAGATGGGGAGGATACAGGCACTGAGTGAGCGCAGTTATACGAAAACGCTACCACAAGCAGAAAAGTTCCTCAGCTTGCCAGGCCACCCTATGAAGAACAGATTTGAAAACCTAGCTATGGGGCGGTTGAAAAGAAGTAGTTTTATCCACCAGGCCAAACGACTCTGCAGAGAAACCACTGATCTGCCCACAGTTGGTATCCCCCTAACAACTATTCCAGAGCGAACTCCATGGAAAGATGAGCATAGACTATCGTTACAAATCCAGACAAAAGTGAGAGGAATATTTGACAAGGAAGAACAGAACAGTGTGCAGCGCAGAACAGCCACTCTCAGCTTCCTTGATGAAGAATACCCACAGGACCTCTGGATCCGAGTCTACACAGATGGGTCAGCACAAAATGCTGTTCGAAATGGAGGAGCGGGAGTGTACATAGAATACCCAAATAATACTAGGGACACAGCCAGAGTACCGACAGGAAAGTACTGCCATAACTATGATGCCGAAATTGAGGCAATCAAGATAGCAACAGAGAAATTACTAAATAACAGCAATGGTACACAACCTGTGGTGCTACTGACAGATACAAAATCAGTACTCGAGGCGCTCCTCTCTAGGAAATTGCCAGTACTAAGGACACTACTTTCTGAACTTGGCAGTCAGCATAAAGTCACCATACAGTGGGTACCATCCCACTGTGGAGTACCCGGAAACGACAGAGCTGATCAATTGGCTAAGGAAGGAGCCAAAGAAGAACAGCCTGATGTGCCCGTTACATACCACCAAAAGAAAAGAATGATCAAATCAGTCAGAAAGCCAGAGCACATACTCCAAGACTGCCCAAAATATAACATATCTAGGCAAACCTTCTGGCCTAGAGAGACGACAGTGGAAGATAAACTCTATGGACCACTGTGTGAACTGAAAAAGACAGTTCAATTCATGCAAGAGACGACATTGCAGATATAGACATATTTCAAGCGAACGAAAGAAGAAGAAGAATACTTGCAGTTTAAGCCAGGGTTTTTTCCTGTCAATTTCTGAATATTATCTGCCCCATATTTACCTCTCCCTACCTATGATAAAGCTGTTAAACTAATAAATAAAGAATATAAAGTGTAAAAGGTAGGCTTTGCAAAGAACATCGTCTTAAAGGACAGTGGATTTTGCAGTTATAGCATTTACTAGAAAACAAATCTATCTTTATTTTTGTTTGCAGTGCCCCATTTCCATATTCATGCTTCAAGCAGTAGATTAGGTTGCATACTCTAATGGCCTAAGAGTTATGTTTATGCTAGCAGGTTCTCAAAATTCTGTCAGGTCAATGGGTAGGGACCAGATTAAATGAGTCACAAAAACCTGCTGCCTTGCAGGTGGACTCTATAAGGCTAAGGAAGGCAAACCAGGAAGAAATACTTTTGGAAATTGAACATTACAACCTGGCTTGCCTCACGATGCTTTCAGTTGCATTACAACATCTACTTTGCCTTTATTAGCTGGCACAGAGTTAAAGTGAGAACAGACGTTGAAGTAATAACTGGCTGAATGTATCATCTGGCAGGCACAGAAAGAGTTACACTCCCACTGATCTCACTCTCTTCGTTTGTTCTACCCAGGTCTTTATAGCCACACTATGCTCCTTCTCTTTGCTTGTTCTGCCCTGGTCTCTGTGGCTACACTATGCTCCTTCTCTTTGTTTGTTCTGCCCTGATCTCTGTGGCTACACTATGCTCCTTCTCTTTGTTTGTTCTACCCTGGTCTCTGTGGCTACACTATGCTCCTTTGTTCTACCCTGGTCTCTGTGGCTACACTATGCTCCTTCGTTTGTTCTACCCTGGTCTCTGTGGCTACACTATGCTCCTTCTCTTTGTTTGTTCTACCCTGGTCTCTGTGGCTACACTATGCTCCTTCTCTTTGTTTGTTCTACCCTGGTCTCTGTGGCTACACTATGCTCCTTCTCTTTGTTTGTTCTACCCTGGTCTCTGTGGCTACACTATGCTCCTTCTCTTTGCTTGTTCTGCCCTGGTCTCTGTGGCTACACTATGCTCCTTCTCTTTGTTTGTTCTACCCTGGTCTCTGTGGCTACACTATGCTCCTTCTCTTTGCTTGTTCTGCCCTGGTCTCTGTGGCTACACTATGCTCCTTCTCTTTGTTTGTTCTGCCCTGGTCTCTGTGGCTACACTATGCTCCTTCTCTTTGTTTGTTCTACCCTGGTCTCTGTGGCTACACTATGCTCCTTCTCTTTGTTTGTTCTACCCTGGTCTCTGTGGCTACACTATGCTCCTTCTCTTTGCTTGTTCTGCCCTGGTCTCTGTGGCTACACTATGCTCCTTCTCTTTGTTGTTCTACCCTGGTCTCTGTGGCTACACTATGCTCCTTCTCTTTGCTTGTTCTGCCCTGGTCTCTGTGGCTACACTATGCTCCTTCTCTTTGTTTGTTCTGCCCTGGTCTCTGTGGCTACACTGTGCTCCTTCTCTTTGCTTGTTCTGCCCTGGTCTCTGTGGCTACACTATGCTCCTTCTCTTTGTTTGTTCTGCCCTGGTCTCTGTGGCTACACTGAGTGCTCCTTCTCTTTGTTTGTTCTGCCCTGGTCTCTGTGGCTACACTATGCTCCTTCTCTTTGTTTGTTCTGCCCTGGTCTCTGTGGCTACACTGTGCTCCTTCTCTTTGCTTGTTCTGCCCTGGTCTCTGTGGCTACACTGTGCTCCTTCTCTTTGTTTGTTCTGCCCTGGTCTATGTGGCTACACTGTGCTCCTTCTCTTTGTTTTTTCTGGCCCTGGTCTCCTGTGGCTACACTGTGTGCTCCTTCTCTTTGTTTGTTCTGCCCTGGTCTCTGTGGCTACACTGTGCTCCTTCTCTTGCTTGTTCTGCCCTGGTCTCTGGGGGCTACACTGTGTAGCTCCGTCTCTTTGTTTGTTGTCTGGCCCTGGTCTATGGTGGCGTACACTAGTGCTTCCTTCTCTTTGTTTGTTCTGCCCTGGTCTCTGTGGCTACACTGTGCTCCTTCTCTTTGTTTGTTCTGCCCTGGTCTCTGTGGTGGCTACACTGTGCTCCTCTTTGTTCTACCCAGGTCTTTACAGCCACACTGTGCTCCTTCTCTTTGTTTGTTTCTCCCTGGTCTCTGTGGCTACACTATGCTCCTTCTCTTTGTTTGTTCTACCCTGGTCTCTGTGGCTACACTGTGCTCCTTCTCTTTGCTTTTTTCTGCCCTGATCTCTGTGGCTACACTTTTGCTCCTTCTCTTTGCTTTTTTCTTTCCCTGGTCTCTGTGGCTACACTGTGCTCCTTCTCTTTGTTTGTTCTACCTGGTCTCTGTGGCTACACTATGCTCCTTTCGTTTGTTCTACCCTGGTCTCTGTGGCTACACTATGCTCCTTCTCTTTGTTTGTTCTGCCCTGGTTTTGTGGCTACAAATGTGTGCCCTTCTCTTTGTTTGTTCTGCCCTGGTCTCTGTGGCTACACTATGCTCCTTCTCTTTGTTTTTTCTGCCCTGGTCTCTGTGGCTACATATGCTCCTTTTGCCTGGTCTCTGTGGGTTACACTGTGTGCTGTCCTTCTCTTTGTTGGTTCATGCCCTGGTCTCTGTTGGCTACACTAATGCTCCTTCGCTTTGTTGTTCTGTGCCCTGGTCCTCTGTGGTCTACAGCTGTGCTCCTTCTCTTTGTTCTGCCCTGGTCTATGTGGTGGCTACACTATGCTCACTTCTCTTTGTTTGTTGCTGGCCCTGGTCCTCTGTGGCCTACACTTAGTGCTCCTTCTCTTGATGCTTGTTTCTGCCCTGTCTCTGTGGCTACATTATGCTCCTTCTCTTTGCTTGTTCTGCCCTGATCTCTGTGGCTACACTGTGTGCTCCTTCTCTTTGCTTGTTTTGCCCTGGTCTCTGTGGCTACACTATGCTCCTTCTCTTTGTTTGTTCTGACCCTGGTCTCTGTGGCTACACTGTGCTCCTTCGTTTGTTCTACCCTGGTCTCTGTGGCCTACACTATGCTCCTTTGTTTGTTCTACCCTGGTCTCTGTGGCTACACTGTGCTCCTTCATTTGTTCTACCCTGGTCTCTGTGGCTACACTGTGCTCCTTCATTTGTTCTACCCTGGTCTCTGTGGCTACACTGTGCTCCTTCGCTTCATTTGTTCTGTCCTGATCTTTGTGGCTACACTGTACTCAAGAAAGAGCACATTGTGATGTTGAAGGCAGTGAAAGATTGCTACTATCCATCCATTGTCTTATGAGTGTCCAAGCTGTTAAGTGCTTTATCAGTGGCTTCTCTTATAGGAAACCAGTGCCTGGACACCCCGTTTTTATTTTTTGGTGAAACGCTCAGTGTGGACTGTGCTGTTGCAGTTTACCATTCCATCCATCATGTGCCATGCCGGTAAGCGTGGGCGGTCATGTTCTGCCATCTCACTCGATCACCAGAGTCGTGGATCAGCTCCGTGTTTCTGTCTCGACCATGCCACAAGGCCAAGCCATCCAGGTACTTGCTTCTAGGTCTTCCCCTTGGTTTGTTCCCCTCGGTTTGTTCCCCTCGATCTTACCAGTTGTCACCAAGTTCTCCAAATCATTTCTTCTCATAACATGCCCAAAAAATTGTGACTGTCTACGTCTAATGTCTCTAATCAGTTTACTATCTTCATGTGTTTCTTGAAGGACTTGTTCATTGGTCTTTCTGGCTGTCCATGGTATTCTTTGCATTTTACCATTATGCTCCTTTTTATAACTTTTAGGATTACACCAGAAATTTGTATATGGTTTTCTTAGCATATAATTTCTCATGTTTTATAGGTGGAGGAAATTAGACAGTGAGGCTTGGGAAAATACACAATCTCCTATGCCATCATTGTGGCACATGTAAAAATAAAAAGATAACGTTGTGTAAAATTGTTTGCTTTAAAGAATTGTTTATAATTGTAGCATTTGACTTAGCTCAGATGGTTTAAACTTTGATTTATAACTACCTTGTATTAGTTCCTATCGCAAATAATGTAAACTAAGAATTATAATTGTTTGCTGTTAGCAGATATGATCTAAATTAAGAATTTTTATCTGAAAAAGGACATCATTAATAATTATTTGCATGATGTTTTGCCTGACATATTTAGCTGCAACTTGTCAGGTATATTTGAGATATACTACAGAGTTATACAACATGATCTCGACCAAGGATTCTTATTGTTCTTAGCACATATGATCTCGACTTAGAAATCTTATTGTTGTTAGCACATATGATCTCAACCAAGAATTCTTATTGTTATTGGCACATATTTTCTCGACCAAGAATTCTTATTGTTCTTAGCACCTATGATTTCAACCAAGAATTCTTATTGTTCTTAGCACATATGACCTTGACCAAGGATTCTTATTGTTATTGGCGCAAATGATCTCAACCAAGGAATCTTATTGTTATTGGCTCATATGATCTCAGGATATTTGGGAGGATTATAGGAAGTATGTGGGTGTTGGGGGGGGGGGGGGGTGTGGGTAGGGAATGTGTATTTGTGTGGGTGAATGGGTGTGTAGGAGATTGTGGGGGGGAGGGGGTGTCTGTGAATGGGATATGTCTGTGTGGGTGTGAGTGTGGATGGGGTAAATGTGAGTGGGTGGAGGATGTATGTGTGGGTGGTGAGGATGTTTGTTGGTGGGGGCTGTGTGTTGGGTGGGGAGATATGTGTGTGGGTGAGGGATGTGTATGAGGAATGCATGTGGGGGATGTGTGTGTGTGGGGGAATGTGTTTATGGGTGGAGTTTTGTGGGGGAGGTTTGGGATGTGCAGGTGGATGACGGATGTATGTGAGGATGGGGATGTGTGGGTGGTTGGGGTGTGTGTGGGTGGGAGGGTAGATGAGAGATGCATGTGTTGATGGGCGTGTGGACGATGTGTGGGTGTGAGTGGTTGATGGATGAGTACGTGAGTGGGTGGATGTGTGTGAGAGATGAGTGTGTGGTTGGGGGATGTGTGTGTTTGTGGGAAGATGTGTGGGTGGGGTGTGTGTGGGTGGGAGGTGTGTGTTTTTTGGGTGTTTATGGGTGGGGGATATGTGTGGGCAGGTGGGTGATGTGTTTGTGGGTGGGGATGTGTGTATAGGTGGGGGATGTGTAGTTGAGAGGTGATGGATATTGGGTGAGTGGGTGTAGGTTGGCTGATGTGTGTGTGTGGGTGGGTGGGGAAAATTTTGAGGGTGTGGGATGTATGTGTGGATAGGTGTGGGATGTGTGGGTTGACGGGGGTATGTGTGTGTGGTTTTGTGATGTGTGTTTTGCTGGGTGGTTGCGGGTGTGTGTGTGTGGGTTGTGGAGAATATGTGGGTGGGTGTGTGCGTGTCGGTAATGGGATGGGTGGGGGTTGTATGTGTGGGTGGGGGATCAGTGGTGGGTGGCGGCATGTATGTTTGCCTGAGTCTGTGGGTGGCTGAGGAGTGTGTGGGTGGCTGCGGGGTGTGAGGGTGGATGGGAGATGTCTCACAACATTGCAATATGCACTGTTTATGTTTACAACTTTCAATTGACAATGTTTCTCTCTTTCTCTCTCTCCCCCCCCCCCCCCCCCCCCCCCCCCCCATGTAAATGTACCATGCGTAATATGCAGTGTTTATGCTTACAAAATCCATTTGACAATGTTTTTTTTCCCTATGTAAATGTAACATGCACATTTGATGAATGAAAGATGAGTGATCGAAAGGGCCGAATGTAAGATGGGCCTGCGTGCCCAATTTGTTACCCTTTTAAAATAAAGTTTGTTTGTTCGTTCGTTCAACCATTGTGTAAGGTGCTAGCACAAAGGTGAAGATATTTACCCATTATGTTAATTTTTGTTTCCACCAGTGATCTTAGACCACGATTTGGACAAGATTACAAGTCGCCATTTAAGCAGAAGAGGACACAAAAAGACAGCTAGGTCGCAGTGTGTTAAGGGGTTGTCGGGGTGGCAGACGGGGAAGGCCACCATTACCTCATGTAGTTCAGGCATGTGTGGCTTCGTCTCCGGGATCTGAGGGAGATTTCTCCAATCCATTACTGTCACCTGCAGACTTTGCTCAGGCGGGTTCTGCCACCAAGCCTGACATCCTTCCACCACGTGGAATGGCAGATTTTTTAAGGCAGTCTTCTGTAACATCATCCTCTGGTGCCACAGATGGCGGGAGTATTGGTAAGCGCGACTACATGCTTCTCTGTAACAAAACTTACATTCATTTCAGGTCTCATCAATGTTTTGTTGTTGTTGTTATGTGTAGTGCATGCTCTCTCTCTCTCTCTCTCTCTCTCTCTCTCTCTCTCTCTCTCTCTCTCTCTCTCTCTCTCTCTCTCTCTCTCTCTCTCTCTCTCTGGCTCTCTCTCTCTCTCACACACACACACATACAGAGAGAGAGATATATATATATATGCTGCCTGTTTGTCTGGTTGTTACGCATGAGTATGGCTTCCTCTTTGTCTGCTTGTGGGGCTGCCAAGTGCATATGTCCCTGTCTATCTGCCTGTGTGGTTCTTCTTGTGTGTGTAATTTTTCTCCTCGTTTGTTTGTCTTGTATAATTGCCTGTTTTTTTCGTTGTTGTTGCTTATGTGTCATTGCCTGTCTATATGCTTGTTATGTGTGTCTGTGTCTTTGCCTGTGTGCTTATCAATCACGTCAAGTGTCCCAGCCTGTCTGTCTGCTTGTCATGTGTCTTTGCCTGTCTGTCTGCTTGTCATTGTGTCTTTGCCTGTCTGCTTGTTATTATGTAAGTGTTTGTGCCTGTTTGTTTGCTTGTCATTATGTAGTTCCCCCAGACACTGTTTGCTTGTCATGTACGTAAGTGCCTCTGCCTGTCTTTTTTGCTTGTCATGTATGTGTGAATATCTTTACCTCTCATTTTGGTGGCCATATAGTATATAGCCAATTCTCTGTCTGTCTGTCTGTCTACTTCTACGTGTTTGTTTGTTGTGTATATATAACTGAAGCTAAATCTCTCATTGTTTTTTTTAAAATCTATGTGTGTAAATAGCTGTCTGCCCACTGATGGAAGCATGGCACTTTTTTCTGCCTCGTAATAGACTTCTTTTTATCATACGCTAACATTCAGCCTATATCAGCAAATTTACTTACTGTTAATTCTTAAAGAATGGTGGATTTTGCCATGTTTGGTGCATAATTGTTGTCTCATTTAGTTTTCATATACACTTTAAGTGTACACTTCTATTCTATATACTTACAAAGCGGGTGTGTTGGTATAATGGCTAGGATATTATGCAGACTGTGGTGTGAGCATGGCTGGACTAGGGATTGATGTCTACACTCAACGTTCGCTACAGGAGGAAAATACTGGCCACTTATTCCTCTGTGCACGCAGGCCTAAAAATGATAAGGTCCTAGCACTTCATCTACCCACAACAGGTTCCTGCTTCGGGACTTGTGTGTTTACAAAAAAATACTTTAATTCTTACAAAGGAAACATTTAAAAAGTATAACCAGGGGTGACAATTAAACAGAGCTTATGAAAGTTTAGCATGATTACTCCCCTCACCTGACCCCCATTACTGGCTCTTTGGCTTGTAAAGAGTTGATAGATAAAAAAGTCGACAGGGTCGACTTCATTGCACCGGGTTTTATCCCATATGGCTCGGTCTCTTTCCGCAGCGCGGAAAGCGTCGCATAAAGCACGTAGCTTTTAGCGACGACCCACAGGAGTCTCCAAAACATTTAACTCGTTAACCGAAGGACGCGGCCCGGAATCGAACCCACAACCTTCAGAGCACGAGTCAAACGGCTTGACCACTTCGCCACAGAGATCAAACAGGCAGATAGACAGGGACATATGCACATGGCAGCCACACAGGCAGACAAAGAGGAAGCCATACTCATACGTAACAACCAGACAAACAGGCAGCATATATATCTCTCTCTCTCTGTCTCTGTATGTGTGTGAGAGAGAGAGAGATAGTAGTGAGGAAAGGTTACTGGTGCTGGTTAGGACATCCATTGATAAAACTTGATAATAGTATCATTAGAAAGTCTTTTCACTAAAACCTAAAAACACACGGGGAAGAGAATCAAAGACAGCTAAATGATATGGGGAGCACATGGAGGGCACTGCAGGAGATTGTAAAAAAACAGGAGGGCTTAACATGAGTTTGTTTAGGACCTGTGCTCCAGCGACGGATAAAGAACAAGAGAAGAAGGAAGTAGTAAAGCATTCCCACTGAAGTCGGATGTGCCGGCCTAAAGGCATAGTATCACAGCTCTGCCGTAAACAGACACAACACAATTTTGTCTGAAAAAACACTTCGGATGAATGCAGAAGAAGAATAAGTAGTAAAACATTTTGCTTGGATCTCTTTTGTAGTCATGGAAGTTGAGAGACCATATTTTTATGTCTTTAAAACCATGATTCCATTAAATTCTTGGTCTGTGCTGGTCAACTATTGTATCTTATCAAGAAGATAAAATACAAAGCTCCGGGAAGGTTAACCCGGTCAACAAATGCCTGCAGAAGTCAGATGTGTTGGCCTAATGGCGCAAGAATGCAGCTCTGCTGTAAACAGGCACAACGCAATCACGTCCGGAAAAAAAAATATCTCAGGATGAGCACAGAAGAAGAAATACAACATTGATGCAGTGGCTATAAATCCCGGGACACCCATACGTTAGTGGTTATAAGCAATGTTGAATATTTCCATGTTCATGAAAACACATATCTCAGCTTGCCTTAAGAATATATGTACTTGTCTGCAGCAACAAGTGGAGTATCGGCATCGCCTGTACACACAGCACATTCCAGCAGCACACCTGGCACGCCTACAGATGTCTCCATGACACCAGAGTCACAGAAGTAAGATCTTATGTGTTTTAGCCACCCGATGTGTTTAGTGTTTAGTTGTCCTTTGTGCTATTCAGAATGTCCTCAACCTTTCAACAACCTGAGGATGCTGTGAAGACTCTAAGATTTTCTACTCTCTGCTGCATGTTCTGTAGACTTGTTAATGATTGGTTGAATTTTCTACTCTCTGCTGCTTGTTCTGTAGACTTGTTAATGATTGGTTGAATTTTCTACTCTCTGCTGCATGTTCTTTAGAATTGTTAATGATTGGTTGAATTTTCTACTCTCTGCTGCTTGTTCTGTAGACTTGTTAATGATTGGTTGAATTTTCTACTCTCTGCTGCATGTTCTGTAGACTTGTTAATGATTGGTTGAATTTTCTACTCTCTGCTGCATGTTCTGTAGAATTGTTAATGATTGGTTGAATTTTCTACTCTCTGCTGCTTGTTCTGTAGACTTGTTAATGATTGGTTGAATTTTCTACTCTCTGCTGCATGTTCTGTAGACTTGTTAATGATTGGTTGAATTTTCTACTCTCTGCTGCATGTTCTTTAGAATTGTTAATGATTGGTTGAATTTTCTACTCTCTGCTGCATGTTCTTTAGAATTGTTAATGATTGGTTGAATTTTCTACTCTCTGCTGCATGTTCTTTAGAATTGTTAATGATTGGTTGAATTTTCTACTCTCTGCTGCATGTTCTTTAGAATTGTTAATGATTGGTTGAATTTTCTACTCTCTGCTGCATGTTCTTTAGAATTGTTAATGATTGGTTGAATTGTTTACTCTCTGCTGCATGTTCTGTAGAATTGTTAATGATTGGTTGAATTTTCTACTCTCTGCTGCATGTTCTGTAGACTTGTTAATGATTGGTTGAATTTTCTACTCTCTGCTGCATGTTCTGTAGAATTGTTAATGATTGGTTGAATTTTCTACTCTCTGCTGCATGTTCTGTAGACTTGTTAATGATTGGTTGAATTTTCTACTCTCTGCTGCATGTTCTGTAGACTTGTTAATGATTGGTTGAATTTCTACTCTCTGCTGCATGTTCTTTAGAATTGTTAATGATTGGTTGAATTTTCTACTCTCTGCTGCATGTTCTTTAGAATTGTTAATGATTGGTTGAATTTTCTACTCTCTGCTGCATGTTCTTTAGAATTGTTAATGATTGGTTGAATTTTCTACTCTCTGCTGCATGTTCTTTAGAATTGTTAATGATTGGTTGAATTGTTTACTCTCTGCTGCATGTTCTGTAGAATTGTTAATGATTGGTTGAATTGTTTACTCTCTGCTGCATGTTCTGTAGAATTGTTAATGATTGGTTGAATTTTCTACTCTCTGCTGCATGTTCTGTAGACTTGTTAATGATTGGTTGAATTTTCTACTCTCTACTGCATGTTCTTTAGAATTGTTAATGATTGGTTGAATTTTCTACTCTCTGCTGCATGTTCTTTAGAATTGTTAATGATTGGTTGAATTTTCTACTCTCTACTGCATGTTCTTTAGAATTGTTAATGATTGGTTGAATTTTCTACTCTCTACTGCATGTTCTTTAGAATTGTTAATGATTGGTTGAATTTTCTACTCTCTGCTGCATGTTCTGTAGACTTGTTAATGATTGGTTGAATTTTCTACTCTCTGCTGCATGTTCTTTAGAATTGTTAATGATTGGTTGAATTTTCTACTCTCTGCTGCATGTTCTTTAGAATTGTTAATGATTGGTTGAATTTTCTACTCTCCTGCTGCAATGTTCTTTAGAATTGTTAATGATTGGTGATTTTCTACTCTCTGCTGCATGTTCTTTAGAATTGTTAATGATTGGTTGAATTGTTTACTCTCTGCTGCATGTTCTGTAGAATGTTAATGATTGGTTGAATGTTTACTCTCTGCTGCATGTTCTGTAGAATTGTTAATGATTGGTTGAATTTTCTACTCTCTGCTGCATGTTCTTTAGAATTGTTAATGATTGGTTGAATTTTCTACTCTCTGCTGCATGTTCTTTAGAATTGTTAATGATTGGTTGAATTTTTACTCTCTGCTGCATGTTCTTTAGAATTTGTTAATGATTGGTTGAATTTTTCTACTCTCTGCTGCATGTTCTTTTAGAATTGTTAATGATTGGTTGAATTTTCTACTCTCTGCTGCAGTTCTTTAGAATTGTTAATGATTGGTTGAATTTTCTACTCTCTGCTGCCTGTTCTTTAGAATTGTTAATGATTGGTTGAATTGTTTACTCTCTGCTGCATGTTCTGTAGAATTGTTAATGATTGGTTGAATTGTTTACTCTCTGCTGCTAGTTGTATCTGGGTAGAATTGTTAATGATTGGTTGAATTTTCTACTCTCTGCTGCATGTTCTTTAGAATTGTTAATGATTGGTGATTTTTTACTCTCTGCTGCATGTTCGTTAGAATTGTTAATGATTGGTTGAATTTTTACTCTCTGCTGCATGTTCTTTAGAATTGTTAATGATTGGTTGAATTTTCTACTCTCTGCTGCATGTTCTTTAGAATTGTTAATGATTGGTTGAATTTTTACTCTCTGCTGCATGTTTTAGATTGTTAATGATGGTTGAATTGTTTACTCTCTGCTGCATGTTCTTAGAATTGTTAATGATTGGTTGAATTGTTTACTCTCTGCTGCATGTTCTGTAGAATTGTAATGATTGTTGAATTTTTACTCTCTGCTGCATGTTCTGTAGACTTGTTAATGATTGGTTGAATTTTTCTACTCTCTCTGCATGTTCTTTAGAATTGTTAATGATTGGTTGAATTTTCTACTCTCTGCTGCATGTTCTTTAGAATTGTTAATGATTGGTTGAATTTTCTACTCTCTACTGCATGTTCTTTAGAATTGTTAATGATTGGTTGAATTTTCTACTCTCTGCTGCATGTTCTTTAGAATTGTTAATGATTGGTTGAATTTTCTACTCTCTACTGCATGTTCTTTAGAATTGTTAATGATTGGTTGAATTGTTTACTCTCTGCTGCATGTTCTTTAGAATTGTTAATGATTGGTTGAATTTTCTACTCTCTGCTGCATGTTCTTTAGAATTGTTAATGATTGGTTGAATGTTTACTCTCTACTGCATGTTCTTTAGAATTGTTAATGATTGGTTGAATTTTTACTCTCTGCTGCATGTTCTTTAGAATTGTTAATGATTGGTTGAATTTTTACTCTCTGCTGCATGTTCTTTAGAATTGTTAATGATTGGTTGAATTTTCTACTCTCTGCTGCATGTTCTTTAGAATTGTTAATGATTGGTTGAATTGTTTACTCTCTGCTGCATGTTCTTTAGAATTGTTAATGATTGGTTGAATTTTCTACTCTCTGCTGCATGTTCTTTAGAATTGTTAATGATTGGTTGAATTGTTTACTCTCTGCTGCATGTTCTTTAGAATTGTTAATGATTGGTTGAATTTTCTACTCTCTGCTGCATGTTCTGTAGACTTGTTAATGATTGGTTGAATTGTTTACTCTCTGCTGCATGTTCTTTAGAATTGTTAATGATTGGTTGAATTTTCTACTCTCTGCTGCATGTTCTTTAGAATTGTTAATGATTGGTTGAATTGTTTACTCTCTACTGCATGTTCTTTAGAATTGTTAATGATTGGTTGAATTTTTACTCTCTGCTGCATGTTCTTTAGAATTGTTAATGGTTGATAGAATTTTCACAGCTAAAGCTTTCTATAACATGGGGTAGCTAGTCCCATGCTAACCCTCCTTAGATGCCTCTTATGGCATGCATGGTAGGTTACAGTGTGAACTATTTTTTGCTGTCCCAGTATACACAGGTGACCTTTTCTTCACTAGTGTCTTAAAACATTTGACATGTAGACATAAGGCAACAGATACATGCTGTGAATATTTTTGTCAGACCTAGACTCATCTCATCTTGTTCTTCTTGTACCATGCAGGATCGAGGGGAAGCATAAACAGCGGGAGCATGCCCATTTATAGAGATCCCCATGGACTCTGTTATTCCCTCTGTCCATCGTTTACATGGTCGGCCTCTTCTTCTGGTTCCATTTAGTCTGAACATCCTTGACTAAAATAAAAAATATTACGTGTATAACAGTTGCAATCTCTATAAGAAGTTGAGAATATTGTTTCACCTGTATACAATCATCAATTTTGTAATAATTATTACAGATGTTACTTTTATATATAAATGATATTTTCCTTTTATGTATATAAATTTATTTAATTTTAGTGCTGGACATCTGTGCGCCTTTTGCAACTGTGGAGAGAGGAGCTTGTTGGGCCAGGGTGATACGCTGAGGTTCGAACCCAGTGAAGGATTTGATGTTTTTAAACTGCTAGAACCAAAAACATTGCGAGAAGCTGATGAAGTTGATACACTTGGGAAAAGCAAAGGGCCACCACCGCCGACATGGAGAAGATCAAGAGGTCCTTTGAAGACCGGAAGGTTTGTTGTTTCTGAGTTTCTAAGATACAGTTAACTTTAAAAAAACAAGCAAAAAATTTACAACTATTGATTAATGCTCGTGAATATGTAGGGGAAAAGAAATTGGTATATATGGATGTAAAAGACAACAGAGAAATAGAAAGATGCTGATACTGAAATTTGAACCAAATGACAGTGCCTCAGTGAAGCCTCACTTAGGCGTGCTTCAGAAAGTTATTTTTCCTAACCTGACACTAAGAGGCGAACACAAGAGAAAAGGAGGATAAGGAAGAGAAAGAAGCAACAGATCATGCAGCAAAAAGATGAGAAATCAGCAGCATAAGATAGAGTTTGGAGGAAGGCGATGGTGACAATTCTGACGTGAATTTGTAAAGATATAAGAACTGAAATGAAGTGTTTAAGAACACTTGAATGTGTAAAAGTAAAAAAAAATTAAAGGCCCTTCTTCCGTGTCTTCATGCGTATTGGATTTATGGTGTTTGCCCTTGTCTTTATAGACCAGTTGTCATTCAGTGGGTGATGTGGTGAGTTTCATGTCAGCCGACTTTATTTTCCAGGACATTTCCTGATACACATTTTAGGCTGGCCCGACATGGGAGCCCAGATCAATTTTTTTAAAAACACCTTACTAGTTGGGGATCTAAATACATAACCACCAGGCTGACAGGTAATCAAGTTAGCCACTGCATTACTACCACAGCTCATACTTCAATGTATAATACGTGTAAATATTTGAGATCATCATGTGTCAAGTCCTCTGCAGAATGACACTCTCATCTCTGCTTGCCAGAAAGACTCTTGATCCCTCACCAGTTCCCCTATCCTATGTATTTTGATACTTAGGGTGTCTTCATTGTCCTGTACTAACTGATGTGTTGGTCATCCTCTGTCCGTTGCCAAGGAACCATGCCTTGCATTGCAGTTCTTTCTAAATCAATGTGGTGTTTGAAGTGATTAAAGTGCAAGGTCTGTTTAAAACGTGTCAGACTTCTGGTAGGGAATAAAGACAGAATTATCACCACCCGGGAAAACTCTCAGGATGTGCGAAGAAGAAGAAGAATTACCACCTAGAGGTCTATAACCCTAATTCCCTTTAAAGTACACTTCTTGGGACTGCACATTTCTCCCAGCAGTTCTGCCATTTTTAGAAGCATTTCAGGAAGCCTCTCTGAGAGGAGTACATTATGACCTTGCGTTCCACGTGTCTTTTTGCGACTCAAATTTAGCCCCTTTCAGTCCATATTCCATTGCGGAACAGCCAAAAATTGCAAGGAGCTAGATTCGACAGAGTAAGGTGCCTGAGAAACCAGAGAAATACTTTTTTTGGCCAAGAAAGTCTGCATGTCTCGTCATGTTGGAGCTGCCAAGTTCCTGTTATCACATCTGCATTATTCACATCCGATTCAGAGCCAGTTTGTTTTGTCAATGTTTACATCTGGTAGAATATCACAATATGTATATTGCTGCGCATGTAAATCCCTTGGCAGTTGGAAATCGAAAAAGAGTAGCCTAACGGTGCTGCCCGGGAAAATAATTGTGAGTTAAAAATCTACCCAAAGTATTTCAGGATCCTTGCCGGTGCTACTGAGTTCGTGCACTGAGCTGAGATTCTCCGGACTCGGCTTGAGTTAGGAGTAAAAAGCTGCACTTATGGGTTACACCCATGTGCCGTGATGTTGATCCGTCGACTAAACTAAAAAAAAAAAAAATCACTATTGTTTTACATCTTAATTCGTATTCTAATTTTTCTGTATCATTTAAATTCAAAGTACTCTTGTCTGGTGTTTGTGTGATGGTCCATGATTCACATAGGTATGTTGCCACAGGAAAGATGCATGTTCTTACAATTTTTACTTTTATTTGTTTACTTGTGTTGTGCCATAGGTTCTTCATGTTTTATAACCTTTTCATTGTTATGTCAAGTGTCCCCCTGACCTTTTTTTTTAACTGTCTTCGTTGTTGTTAATTATGGAGAATCAAGTTTGTGACATTTTTAATCATTACAGATCATAGTCTTGAAAGACTGGTTAGAAATATATGTTATTTTTATCAACCATAGGGAGCGTAGCCGATCTCCTCGGCAGTCTGGGGAAAAAGACTCCAGTGGTTGTCAAGTCAATGATGAATTGTCCTTGGTTGGCTTCTCTGATGATACAGAAATCTCTCAGCTGTTTGAATCATCTGGTGAGTTATCTGTTGTTTCACCTCTAAAGTATGTAGATGATTATTTGTGTGTTGGAAGTATTGATGAAAGGCTTGTATTCATATGGTTACCATGCAGGTGTCACATAATATCAGGGCTGACACAGTTGTCTGTAACTTTGTCTTAAAAAAAACAAAAAAAACAAGCAACACACCATGTGTGATCAGCTGTAGTCTGTGTGTATCGACACATATTGTATTATTATACCTTTACTTTTTGGTCTGTGTTTACTAAGGAAATCATGTTCAACGGTATACTACAGTAAACATTGTCTTTGAAAGTAATAGCTTTAGCTTTTTCTTTGTGGTTTTGTCTTCTTTGGACATCTGCTGTGAAATTTTCTGAAACAGAAGTTAAAGAATGACATGAAAGGTGGTATGATCGACATCAAAGAATCACATAATATAAAGAATGGTATGATTATAATGAAAGAATTACATAATACGAAAAGTGTTATTGTCATTAAGGACCACATACAAAGACATGTATGATTGCCATTAAAGGACTGTATAAAGAATCACAATACAAAAAGAATGAAACAACCGCCTTTGTGAACTATTTTTGCAGATAACCAGAGTTTAATCTATGAAGATAAAGAAAGGGTACTGATTATTGGTACAGAGAAGACTATCTCATTGAATTAGCACTTATATTTTCTGTAATTTAGTATTTTTTTGCACTTTTCCTATTTGTTCCAGTCCTACAATTGGTGGAGATTTCATTGCTCTTGTAAATAGCTCAGTGTGCTAGATTTTATAATGAAAGGGATCTTTTACAAACCAAACCAGTTTTCTTGGAAATTTCTGAGTGACCATGAGCGTATTTGATGGAATTGTGAATTCAGTAATTGCTGTGTCTGTACACTAACTGCAGCTAACAAGTGAAAAATCATAACAATAGAGATGAGATGTCTTTGTTGCATCATCTATACCTCTGTGTAACCCTTTGGTTATATAGAATGTCACCCAGGAAGGTTAACCCGGTCAACAAATGATTTAAGGGTGAATAAATTAGAAACCGGTCATGCAGTTAATTAAAGAACAGGTTAAATGGTTTGACCACCTCACAAGAATTCCCTGGTATCTGTCACAAATAAACACATTAAATAAATATATAGATGCAGAACAAGAGGACGACCATGTTAAAGATGGAGTTATAGTATCAAGAACCCGGGAAGGTTAACCTGGTCAACTAATGCCCGCAGAAGTCGGATGTGTCGGCCTAACGGCGCAAGAATGCAGCTCTGCTGTAAACAGGCACAACGCAATCACATCTGAAAAAAAAACTCCGGATAAACGAAGAAGAAGTATCAAGAACAATCTTAAGAGAAATGAATACCAATTTAAAGAGTGCATTAAAAAGAGTGCAGAAAAGATCTTTACATTTCCCCCAAGCACTTCACTGTGGTAAATGGAGGAAGAGAAGAAGAAGAAGCAGTGTCTGTAATTTTATGTCTATTGATTTAAATATTCCCTACATTTTTTTAAAATGCAGGCCATGTGTGGGCTCACCACTGCTGTGCGCTGTGGTCAGAGGGAGTGACCATAGGAGAAGCAAATCAGCTGACCCTTGTGGACAAAGCTGTTTACAATGCCATGTCTCATGTGAGTATCTATCATGTGTAATCCTGGTAACTGTTTATGTAGTGGCATGTGGGTAGCTGTTTATACTATGGCATTTAGGTAGCTATTAGTATAGTGGCATTTAGGTGGCTTTTCATATAGTGTCATGTGGGTAGCTGTTTGACAGTGTAATGTGTGGGAAGCTGCTGCTTTTCTTGTGACTGCCGCTTCCATTGACGAACTGTAATTTTCATGGCAGATTGTTGTGTTGGCATACCTTATGCATGTACTTGCCTGTGTGTGCTGTTGGTTTGTTGGTACTGCTGTTCCACTTTTCACATGGGGCAGTGAGGGGCATTTTGTGGGATATTCACTGGCACAGGAACAGAGCATTATGGGGGTGACTCTTTGCCGTGAAGTTGGAACTGCGACTAATGACAGTGGCATTCAGGAGCTGTTTATACAGTGGCATTTAGGTAGCTGTTTGTACGTGGCCATTTATACATTAACATGTGAACAATATATCCTGGCCTACCACAGGGATCACCATTATCTCCGGTACTGTTCAACGCCTACACAGTGAGAATCACCAGTGAGCAGATCACTGGACCTGGCAGGACATTGTCATATGCCGATGATGTTTTAGTGTATCGTCAGGGTAAGGATAGAGAGGAGGTTGCTGTGGAACTACAAACCGAACTCAATCGCATAAGTACTTGGTGTGATGAAGCTGGGGCAATGGTCAACCCAACAAAGGCAACAGTGACTTGGTTCTCGTTGAATAATCATATTGTCAACAATCCAACACCAACTGTAATGCTGTGTTCAGAGACGGTGGAAAGAACGCAGGCAATGAGTTACCTGGGGATACGGTTTGATCGAAGCCTTGCTTATAATGTGCACATAGACCAGGTGATAACAAGGGCCAAGCGGGGTTTGGCAGCGATGCGGGTGATGGCGGCAGCAAACTGTGAGCAGCGCCATCTATGTCTTCTGTACGAGGGGCTGGTCATGTCTGTTTTGGAGTATGCAATGGCAATCCTGACTGTCAGCCATAAGCAGATAGAAAGGATGGAAAGGATACAGAATGAAGCTATGCGCATTATTCTTGGATGTACAAGAGATACAGCATGCAGGGCGATGCACTACCTTCTTGATTTTCCAACCATTGAAGAGAGAATGCAAGTTTGCAGGGCACGTGCCTACCTCAGAATTAACGCAAACACACAGCATCCACTGCATAGTGAAATTAGGAAGGTGAAGGGCAGCAGGTTAAAAAGAGGACGGTCGTGGATGGGTCAAGCCGAGGACATTCTTCAACAGGTGTGTTCACTTGAGGACTTAGAACCTGGTGAGGAGTGGGTGCAAGTGCCAACAGACTTCTGCACATCCTTTTCAGTTTGCATCCAACTAGATAGAAAATGCAGACAAGAAAATCCGGCTGCTGTTGAGGCTGAAGTACAAGCGTTGATTTTCGAGAATTCGCTAGACAGTGAAGCGGTCATCTACACAGATGGGTCGGTCGTCCGACATGTGAGAAGCTCATGGGCCTTTACAGCTCGGGCCGGAGGGAGAATTGTGAAGGAGGACTCTGGTGCTTTCACTGAAACCACAAGTAGCCTGACCATGGAAGTCATGGCAGTAAGTAAAGCAATAACGTGGCTCGAGACACAGACATTCACTAGGGCTTGTTTCCTTAGCGACTCAATGAACATGATCAAGAGGATAGAGGAGGGGTCGATCCGAAGAGAATGGTTGCTGCCTCTGAAGCGGTCTCGGCTGGCAAAGATTAGTTTCATCTTCGTGCCAGGGCATGCGGGAGTACAAGGAAATGAGCGGGCTGACAAGCTCGCAGGTGAGGCTACTGTTTGGGGCGGACGCGCCATGGACCAGGCTGACATTCTGAATGCTCTACGAGAAGTGAGACTTTTGCAAGAACCAAGTGATGACTGTGAATCTACAACAATGGCCAGACTGCGAGAGCAGCAAATTAAAAGAGGGGTGGCCAAACAAGAACACTACGCAGGAAGCCAAAGAAGATTGATAAACCAACACAGAACTGGCGTCGTTAGCCGCTACACGCTGCGGGATTTGCTGAGGAGGGGATCCGAGCACTTATGGACTGAATGGTCCGATGTGCAACGAGGATGATCTGTCGACTAACTAACTAACTAACTATGTGGGTAGCTATTTATTCAATGTCATGTGGATGGTTGTTTATAAATGTGTGTTGATACTTATATTGCATCGCTACGACCCTTGGCTAAGGTCACAGCTTGATGATGATGATGATGAATCCAATACAGTTAGGTGCTCATTGTCCAGGGTCTTCCTGCAGTACTACAGTTATTCATGACCTTGGTCTTATCAAATTTATTGTACGTGATTTTTCAGAGATGCGCACACTGCCGAAAATTTGGAGCTACGGTTGCATGCTGTATACCAGAATGTGGGAAGAGGTTCCATTTCCCTTGTGCGTCTGCTGGGGGATGTTTTCAGGTGAGTTGTTTTCTAACATAACGGTTCTTGCTTCAAATTGACTGCTGATTTCTTTAATCCTTTACAAGGCGTAGCGTCCGGTACCGGCCGGTCTCTAAATCCGAGCGTAACGTCTGATTCCGGCCGATACTATTATGCATTGTAAAAACGCGATCTCTCGGCTTTCCGACACTTCCGTCAGCTACTTTCACTTTCGCCGATAACTTGACAACGTGGCCGCCATTTGTAAACGCGCTACAATGACTTTGAACAGACTTTTATGGACTTTTTTTTGGATAGTTTTTGGGAGTTTTACGCTGTTTTTCAAAATAGATTTCGGCGATTCTTCAAGTGATAGCCGAGATTTCGCTCTGTTCAATTTAAATGACATTAAAGGGCACGAAGTTGATTATTAATCGGAGCTAGATATCAGTGCAAAGCGTTACTTTGCATTAGCAGTCGTTTAAAGAAAGTGATTATGATTCTGAAAATGTGTTTGTAAATTGCCGTATAGATGACGGAAAATCACAAACAACATGCCGTATTTTGTAAATATTTGTGTTCATATATGGATTACCGGCAACAATCACGTGAGTAACATATTCTGCATGCTTTTCCTTTCATTGTGTTGTTTATTTAACTAAAATCGGTTGACTAACACCTTATTTGTGATGTTTTTACTAACGCGACCCGAAATTTTTACAGAACCTGAAAAAATCTTGCCCGTTCAGGGCTACAAAATGGACAAGCGTCTGCCCTGTAAAGGGTTAAATATATTTGGGCTGACATCTGAAGGTGTATAAAGAAGTATATCCAGCGTTGTTTTCTCCTATTGTTTATTGTATACTTTTGAACTAAATGTTGCAGAAAAATTCTTACAACTGTGGACCAAGCAAGAGGAAGAAAAACATTGACATTTTTACCAAATCTGAACACCAAGAAAGCTAGCTATTTTTTCTTCTTCTTTGGTTCGCTTGAAATTTATTGTCTATATCTGCAGTATTGTCTCTTGTATAAACTTCACTGTCTTTTTTTATGCACTCATTGGTCCATAGAGTTTTTAGCGGGCTGATGAACAATATCATGTTTCAGAAACTGAAATACTTTAGTGTTTTAAATGTCATTATGGTTTGGAAAGAACTGATAGAATTCATGGTTCCTGGAATAAGAGAGAAAGGTCTACCAGCACAAAGATGGACATAGGACATTGCAGACACCTTGGGCATGAGGGTGCATGAAGTAGGAGAACAGGCCAAGGATGGAGTCTTTGTGGCTGTCTGTGATGTGACATTCTGCAGAGGACCTGCTACAAGAGGACACTGACTTTATAGTGTCTTTTTTAAAAACTCTAGTTCTACTTTCTTTTCCCCTTTATTCCCCATTGGGACATAGGTCCTCAATGAACTCATGCCAAGCCATGCTATCTTTTGCTATCTCCTGTACCTTTGCCCATGTTCTCCCTAGATTATTCATCTATGTCTGTAATTCTCTTCTTCATGTGTTGTTAAGTCTCCAACTATTTCGTTAGCTATGTGGGTTCCAGACAAGAGAGTGTTCTGTTATACTATCCTTATGTTTTCTCAGTATGTGTCTTATCTGATGCCAGTGACTAAAGTGTTCTTAGAGGATGAATACATGCTCACACAAACACATGCATACACACTGTGTTTTATCATACTCTTGTGCAGCAATAGTTTCCACAGAGTGTTTGCTCAGTTGTCTCTTATTTCTATGGGGCATGAACCAGTAATTTTCTGGAATATTCCATGAATGTCTGGTATATATGCTTATTGGATTCTTTCACATGACTAGAAATGGTTTCCATTGAATAAATCTTCTGCACTTCTTGCCGTACATGAGAACATTTTCATTGCTGTGCTTGAACATCAATATCATGGTTTCCTTTTACATTTATGACTCTTTAAAAATAATATTTGATCTTTTCTTTGTTCTCCTTCTCCCCCTTCCTCTGGCTCCTCTGTGTGTGTTGTTGTTGCTTGACTTTGGTATTTTCTGTTTGCTTAGTATTCTTTCTTTATTGAAGGAAATTAAAACATTGCCACTTCTCTACTGAAATGATTTCCCTACCATTTTCTATTATTTCTGTTGATATTTATACATTGCTGTTTCTTTACACAAGTGTTTTATTTGATCATCTTTCTTCTATTGATGTTAATCTGCTTTGATGTTTACTGAGTATTCTTCCCTTTGTCCAGGATATGAAGACATTGTCCTTACTCTGCGTGGACCACACAGATCAAGCTGAAGCAGTGGGTGAGTATGTAGATATTGTTTTTCAAACTGATAAACATCAGGAATAGGAGTATATTAGCATCTATGTGGTGAAGTGATATTTGCTTACTTTAGCTGGACATTGACACATTTTGGAAGAGATTCTCAAGTCACTGATTCATCTGTAAATGTCTTTGTTTTTCTGGTGTCTTCTCTGTCCCCTCTTTATCATTATTTCCATCATGTAAGTCATAAAATAAACAGGCATTGATTCTCATCCACTTTTTTATGGTGTCTTCTCTGTCCTCCTCTTTATTATTATTTCCATTACATGTCTTTAAAAAAAATAAAAACAGGCATTTGATGCTCATTCACTTTTTTATGGTGTCTTCTCTGTCCTCCACTTTCTTATTATTTCCATTATGTAAGTCATAAAATAAACAGGCCTTAATTTTCATCCAAAATATGGGGCCTGGAACTGCCAGATCTGTCCAACCTCATTACATTAGTACCAATGATTTCTCTGGAGGAAAAAAGCTGGTCACCTGACTGTTGTTATATGTAAAGTTCTATCACTTGAGTCTCTGTAACTTTATCTACTATGGGATTACCACATATCCAACCCACAAGGGATGGATCTTCTGATGATATCTTCATGTTTTGTTTTTACAGCTGGTAACGCTGCCTGCTGTATACAGTGCGGTCAGGTGGGCAATGTGAAAGAGCAGCTGTTTTGTACCAGTTGTGGTCATCATTACCATGGCAACTGCCTGTGCCCACCCGTCGACATGAAGCCTATAGTCAGGGCAGGTTGGCAGTGTCCTAACTGCAAAATTTGTCAAACGTGTCGGTGAGTCCTATTATTGTTTGCTTTTTGTTAAATATAGTACAGAAAACTGGGCATATTGACTTGCCAGCTAATGTAATAATTCCGTTTGACTCGGGCTCCGAAGGTCGTGGGTTCGATTTCGGACCGCGTCCTTCGGTTCACGAGTGAAATTTTTCTGAGACCCCTGTGTTCGTGCTTTGTGCGACGCTTTCCGTGCTGCGGAAAGAGACGGAGCCATATGGGATAAAACCCGGTGCAGTGAAGTCGACCGTGTCAACTTTTAAGCGACTTTTTTAAAATGTAATAATTATTTGTGGTGGTTCTTTTCAAGCTTATAAAAAATGGTTGGTTGGATAAGTTCTAGCCTTTTATTGTGATGTTTTGGTGTCCTCCTTCTTTGTATAACTCCAGATGTCCTCCTTTGTACACCTCCCGATGTCCTCCTTTGTACACCTCCAGATATCCTCCTCCTTTGTACACCTCCAGATATCCTCCTCCGTTGTACACCTCCAGATGCCCTCCTTTGTACAACTCCAGATGCCCTCCTCCTTTGTACACTTCCTGGTGTCCTCCTTTGTACACCTCCAGATGTCCTCCTCCTTTGTACATCTCCAGATGTCCTCCTTTGTACACCTCCAGATGTCCTCCTTCTTTGTACACCTCCAGGTGTCAGCCTGAATAATTCTCCATGGTGAAGTGGTTATGCCACCTGCCATGTGCGCCGAAGGTTCTTGATTTGATTCCGGCTGATGTCGTTGAGTACAGGAGTGTAATTTTCTTGGGGAGTCTTAGGGGCTGTCAAGACTGCCCTTCAGAAGGAGATAGAACCATATTGGGTAAAACCCAGTGCAGTGAAGCTGATTCCTTTGCCTTTTAAACACTTTTTATGTCAACCTGAATATATTTTGAAAGAAAAAGCAGCAGTCCGTTTGAACTTGTTGACATCTCCATAGAGTTTGCCCTCAAATAGAACGAGCATAGACCGAAATAATTTACTCAGTTCTGCATATGTTGTTTTCATGTTGGGTTTCCTCAGCCCTAAAAATGGCTGACATCAGCCAGGGTGAGGCTGGTGTCTACTTTCCTCTGGACTTGGTGTCATTTAAATGGATGCTGTGTTGCTGTGTTACTTCCTCTCTGTGAGTGCAAGAACCAGCTGGTGTCTACTTTCCTCTAGACTTGGTGTCATTTAAATGGATGCTGTGTTGCTGTGTTACTTCCTCTCTGTGAGTGCAAGAACCAGCTGGTGTCTACTTTCCTCTAAACTTGGTGTCATTTAAATGGATGCTGTGTTACTTCCTCTCTGTGAGTGCAAGAACCAGCTGGTGTATACTTTCCTCTAGACTTGGTGTCATTTAAATGGATGCTGTGTTACTTCCTCTCTGTGAGTGCAAGAACCAGCTGGTGTATACTTTCCTCTAGACTTGGTGTCATGTAAATGGATGCTGTGTTGCTGTGTTACTTCCTCTCTGTGAGTGCAAGAATCAGCTGGTGTCTACTTTCCTCTGGACTTGGTGTCATTTAAATGGATGCTGTGTTGCTGCAGTGTTACTTCCTCTCTGTGAGTGCAAGAACCAGCTGGTGTCTACTTTCCTCTAGACTTGGTGTCATTTAAATGGATGCTGCATTGCAGTGTTACTTCCTGTCTGTGAGTGCAAGAACCAGCTGGGTGTGCAGTACCAGTACTTGAGCTTCACATCTGCTGAGAGACATGACAATCTTTGAAACGTTAGACTGGGAGTTCAGTCTGTGGATGGAGAGTTGCTCCAACTTCTTGGCCAGTACAAGTCCAGGTCCTGGTCTTGCAACCTTTGAGACATGTCACAAGGAGTAAAAGATATCTGTAACACTTTCTAAGACAGCTGCCTTTGTTTCTCAAGACATTTCCAGGAACTCCCTTTGTTTCTCAAGACATTTCCAGGTACCCCCTTTGTTTCTCAAGACATTTCCAGGTACCCATTTTAGGCTGTGTCCACCTGGATGGCCAGGTTAGTTAGTTAATTGCATGTCCTTTACAGTGCGTAGCAGTCAACCCCAGAATTTTTTGGCTGTTCGTGATTCCTGGGCAAGTTTACATTCAGTAGTTTGCCATTGCTTTCTGAACGACTGGCACCCATACCATTTCATAAAAAACCAAACACAGCTGTGTTTTCAATGTAGGTATGCGGGATTACGAATTGCGTCCATAAATTCCTTCACCACGAGAGGGCAATATTAAAAATCCACCTCAATACAAATTTGAACCTGTGATCATGAGTTTATGGCACTACTCTACTAACTCTCTTAATATGTATTTATCTTCCTCTCATTGGCTTGTTGTTTAGTAATGTTTAAGAACAGGGATGGAGATTACCACTAGGGCATTGCAATGGTATTTCAAAACTTCAGTAGTCAAGGTGATTGTCTCTGACTCTCAGTCTATGCTTTAAACAGTTATGCTTTGGATACAACAAGATCACAATAAAAAATTATACCATAAAGACATTGTAAGACACCCCAATTATAACCAGTTTTATGCAGATAGAGCAGGACAACATCAGTTTTAAAAATGGAACACATTCATGGTTATAACATAGTGTTACAGCAGTTGTCATCAATACACTGTTACATCAGTTGTTATAATATAGAATCAATGTGCTTATCATCTTGACTGTAATATAGCCACATCACATTTAATCCTACTTATGTGACTGGACAATTCCAGAACTGCCGGTGAGGACAGTAAAATGCTGGTCTGTGACAAGTGTGATAAAGGTTACCATACATTCTGCCTCAAACCGGTCATGACCACAATACCGAAAAATGGATGGAAGTGTAAGGTAAGGAAAATGTTTTACTTTTTCATATATTGGCTCTAGTCGTTTTGTTTTAATTTGTCATATGTTTGGCTTAGTCTTTGAAATATTATTTATGACAGCTCTATGACCTTACTTGTACAAGAATGGTTCTGGCCTGTGAAGTCACAATAAAATCAGTAAATGTAGCATTGTTTCGAGAGGTTTCCTTCTCTCTTAAGGTTATAATCATTGCACATGAGCATAAAACATATCAGACAATTTGGAAACTGCAGTGAGTTATGATTTCTATCTGACGCTGCCATAAAACCTTGTTATTTGGACTGTTAGGTTAGACTGAGAATAGAGAGTTATTTAATTACCACGATTGGATGTGTCAATCTAGAGAATCAATACTGTTGTCAATGCCATGGTTTAACAATGTTTATCTTGTTTTGTGTTGCTTTATTTTGTGCTACTCTTTCTTCTCTTCTCATGTTGTGTCCATTAAGTCAGTATTTGGCTCTATCTTTCTGTTTGACAGTGACCACACTAATTTGTTGCTTTCCTGATTTGGCATCATTACATTGAAACTATGGCGTATTATTACTATAAGCGGAAGTTGTGCACCTGTTCTTCACTGTTACCTATTTTAAAATCTAGTTATGTTGCGTTTTCATATATTGTGTGTTATAATTTATAATAATTTTCGTATGAGTCATGTTTCTGTTGTTATTGACAGAGGTTGTTATAACATATATGTTGGAAATGTGTGGCATGTTTTAACCTATTTGTTAATTACTTTTGTTAGTCATTATTATATTTTTATTCATTTTCCTACTGTGATTTTTGTTCAACTGGCCTGAGGTCCTCGCAAAGTATATGCAAATGTTTGTGCTTGCTGTTTCCTCGAAGGATCTTAACATGCCATTTTTGTTACTTTGTAATGCAATAGTGCTTAATGACAAAAGATGAATACCTCAAAATATTGCCACATCTACAGGTTTCATTGTAACTGCATAGATCAGCGTCATTCTTACATTTGTGAAGCATAGTCAAGTTACGTTACTCTTTTTGGTGTTGGGCTATGGCTAGGGTGATCATGATAAAGAGGTCAAAATTTCCATCACCTGGATTCATTACCATATAATACACTAGAGAGCCGTCCTAAATTCTTATCTGCCGAAGTATGTTTTTGTGTCAGATCATCATAGAGCTTTGTATGTAAAATTTCCATCACCTGGATTCATTACCATATAATACACTAGAGAGCCGTCCTAAATTCTTATCTGCCGAAGTATGTTTTTGTGTCAGATCATCATAGAGCTTTGTATGTATTTCCCTGCTGTCTCTGAAATTGCTGCTCCATGTTTCACGTCTGTTGTAGATGGTCATTTTCCTCTGTTAATGTAGCACATGATGGTTAATGTAACAGGATTCTCAATATTCTGGCAATAATAATTTTTTTTTTAAACGCAAGCATGCGAGCAAGCGGACGATTTTCCATATTCCTCGTCAGTTTCTACTGACGATAACAAAGCTTTTACTGGTTTGTTTAGAAACAGTGGAATTGGTTCAATTAACTCCAAATCTTTATTTAAAACCTTCTCTTTCCTAGTGTAAATTTTAGTGTAAATCTATTGGCTTTGTTGTGTTTCAGAATTGTAGAATATGTACTGACTGTGGGTCTAGAACACCTGGCAGTGGGCCTTCCTCCAGGTGGCATCTCAACTATTCAGTTTGTGACTCGTGTTACCAGCAGAGAAATAAAGGTCTGTGCTGTCCACAGTGTGGCAAGGCCTACAGGCATTTCCACAACAAGACCATGTTGCCATGTGTACTTTGTAAAAAGTGAGTATATATCCTTAGCTGTTCTCAAGCGTGTTTGTCCATGCCCTGTTTCAGTTGAAAATGTGCTTGTGTTGGGAACAAAATGAGCATATGCACAATGATGTATGAAAGGAATGGTGAAAGAGTAAAGTAGCATGTGTGGAGCAATGATTAGTTAGAATGGTCATGTAATCTAGTTTTGCAAGGGGCGGTGTGAAAGAGTCATTTCATCTGTCATTTACTGTCAACATAGTACCTTGCGGTGTATGGCAGGGGGGATCTTTGAGCCTGAGGAATTAAGGCGCCTGGCTAGTGCAGTTGCCACAAACTGTGCAGGTTAGGATTTTCTTTTTGCCCCCGACAGAAAAATAACCACACCTTACCGAGGATTCCAGCCCAGGTTTCCCGAAGGAGAATCTGGCATTCTAGCCACTAGCCGCTCATCCGAAAGAGTAAAGTAGCATATGTAGAACAATGATTAGTTGGAATGGTCATATAATCCAGTTTTGCAAGTAACTACTTAGGCTGGCAAAGTGAAAGATAGGGCTGGCTAAAACTGTCTGACCGTTAGCGCAAAGCGTTTGTATAAATCAGGGCCATGTTTACAAGGACAAAGAAGTTGCTGATTTGAAGCCGAGTTGCTCAGCTGGAGTAGTAGAGTGAGAGTAGTTGTTTGTTTGCGGTGGACTACTTCTCAATGCCTCAGGTGCCAATGTTCTGTGCTCAGCAGGTTATGTTTTTTTATTTGCGCGCTTGCTCGCTTTGAACTCAAGTGTAGTCCATACTTCTGGACTGAATTTTGCTTGTGGATTAGCTTTGCCTATTAAAAGTGTCCCTCATCATCAGGCGAACCCACTCCGACTTAGAGGTACTTGTAATTTACATCCCCAAGTCAAGGACGAGAAGTCAACATTTTAGCGCATACCTCAGCATCAGCACACCGGATGTTTAAGAACATGCATTTTTACCCATACCAAACTGTGTTGTAAATTGATATGAAGCCTATTATGGTGTTAATCAGATACTTTTTAGTGGCCAGGACCATCTGGATGTTAATGCAGTTAATTACTATTTGTTGTTATTTGGGGAAAGTCCTAGACATTGTTGGCTGAAAGACAAAAACGTACCAGAACCGAATTATGCCTGTTTTCGTTAGAAGTGAACAAACAATCTTAACAAAGAATCGGCATGCAACAACATGCTTTGAATGTTTTTGCAGTATTGCATACAATGGTACTAATATGACAGAGTTAAGTATAGGTTGTATTTTTAATGACTGTGCAGTGTTTGAAAATATTGCTGGTCCAAGTTTTGTATTTACCTATTATGTTGCATGAACTTTACAGAGGGTGAATACAAAACTTGGACCGGCAATATTTTAAAAGTCATTAAAAGTACACCCTGCATTACTCTGGGCTTAATTTCGGCTTCCACAAATTCCTAGTGATTTGAAAGCTCCTTTTGCCTCTTGCAGTATCTACTTTCCTGTCTTTGTCGACATTGCTACCTAAATATGTGTGTTATTCTTCCTCTTGAAATGAGGTTTCACCAAGGGAGATTGGATTATCATTTGCTTGATTTATTCTCATTATCTTTATCTTTCCCTATAGATTTTTAGCTATAATTGTTATGACTTTCCTTTAAGTGTGGTTGATGTATCGTGCATCTGATTGTGTGTGTGTAGTGTGGATAAGAAGGCAATGTCTTCAGAGAAGCCACTGTCATCCAACTTCTCTTGAGTATTATCTCTGGTTGTTGTTACTGTTATCTTCATAGTCCAATCTATAGTCTGTAAGAAAAATAAAGATGACAAAATCACACCCCTGTTCTTATTTCACACATTTGAATAAGTTAGTTTTCCCTCATGAAGAACTCTGCATTTCATGTTCTGATATGTTGCCTTTATTAAGTTAATGATTTTGTGTGATGTCCTAAATCATCTCATCTGTTCTCAAAAGATTTCATTACCAATGTCATTTAAAGGCCTTTTCAAAATCCACAAATCCAGTATAAAGTAACAAAATAAATTCAGTGCTTTACTTTGTTATTATGCACACTGGTTATCTGGTCAGTGCAAGATCTTTTGTTTGATAGCCTGCCTGTTTATCCCTTAGTTGTTTGTCAATGGCATCTCTTCTTAATCTTTTCAGAATGATCCTGTTTAAGTTTTTTAGGAACTGACAGTAATCCTATTTGTCCATGTTTCTCACATGTCCATATTTCTTGTGTTAAAAGTTACATTGATATCCAAATAACAAGGACATGTTATATCTTTGTACTTTCACAGGTATGTTCATATTGAATGTGATCCATCCATCAACCCCAACAGAGCAGATAAACTGAAAGATTTGCCTCAGGATTATATTTGTACAGTATGCAGGGAGACAGATCCAGATGCAATGGTAGGTGGTTTGGGAGTCATTGCCAGATATGAGTGGTTCTGTGTAGATATACACCTTCATGCTCTGTATTGATATAGACCGTCATGTTCTGTGTTGAAAATGGAATCAAGGCTTGATTGATACCTTTTGAATGGTGCAGAAAAAAAATGGCTAGGTAATAATTTAGCAATACTGTCGAACTACCAGTATTGTATTTCTGAGTTTTGATTAACCCTTTTCAGGGCAGATGCTTGTCCGTTTTTTAGCCCTGAACGGGCAAGATTTTTTCAGGTTCGGTAAAATTTCGGGTCGCGTTGGTAAAAACATCACAAATAAGGTGTTAGTCAACCGATTTTAGTTAAATAAACAACACAATGAAGGGAAAAGCATGCAGAATATGTTACTCGCATGATTGTTGTCGGTAATCCATATATGAACACAAATATTTACGAAATACAGCGTATTGTTTGTGATTTTCCGTCATCTATACGGCAATTTACAAACACATTTTCAGAATCATAATCACTTTGTTTAAAATCTGACTCACGACTGCTAATGCAAAGTAACGCTTTTCACTGATATCTAGCTGCGATTAATAGTCAACTTCGTGCCCTTTACTGTCATTTAAATTGAACCTAGCGAAATCTCGGCTATCACTTGAAGAATCGCCGAAATCCATTTTGAAAAACTTAAGCGTAAAAACCCCGAAAACTTTAAAAAAAAAGTCCGTTAAAGTCCGTTCAAATTCATAGTAGGTGCTTACAAATGGCGGCCACGTTGTCAAGCTGTCGGCGAAAGCGAAAGTAGCCGTCGGAAGCATCGGAAAGCCGAGAGATCACGTTTTTACAATGTATGATAGTATCGGGCTGTTTGGGACGTTTCGCCGTTTACGGTATCGGACGTAAATGGCCGTTCCACCCTGTAAAGGGTTAAGCAAATCAAAACAGAATGGGATATTCTAAAATACACTATATGGGTTAGAAGAGGAAAGGCTAAGAATGAAAAAACATTTAAAAAAAATCATAGCTGTAGTGAAAAGGACATGGGTTGCATTGTCTCTCATGCAACCAAGCTAAGATATTTGTGCCTTTTGGCTGACACATTCAGACTTTGACAAACTTGTGTTTTGGGACTGTGTTTTGACTTGACTTCCCTTTGTGATCCCTACTCTTTTGACCAGACTCTAGGGATCACCACTGGGAAGCTGTGTAGGATCTTTATTAGCTTTGGTTTACTAACTCTTTGTCACGGTCACGCTGTGAATGGCTGACTGCTCACCTTTTTTTTTTGCTGCAGTTTCAGTCCCAAAAGAAAAAAAGTATTTTATGTCTACCAGTGAAGATGTGAATACATTTTTACCTGTCATTAGGCTTGGGCAGGAGAAGACTTTTATGTAAACAGACAGCAGACTTTTATGCAAGCATGTTATTATAGCTATGGGTTATTTCTGCATGTGTTTCTGCAGTAGATAAAATTGATCAGTTATGATCATGTGTAAACACCAAGTGGCAAGTTGTCAAGCTTACTGCACAAGGTGATGTCACAACACACTTCTGCAATGTGGCAAGTCTGTGTTTGTCTCTATCTCTCAGTAACTGAAGTTTGAACTTTTATTTCACAAAAATATTATCTCACACTTATAATTTGCTTAGAGACTTTAATGAAGTACTGTTTTCATTTTGCCAGCGCTAACCAGTAGAAAATTTTCATATTATTGGAAAATTGGGCAAATTTCATTGCAATATCTACTATATACAGTATAATCATCACTTAGGCTTTGGCTAATCACAGAGTATAGCACAAAGCACAGCATTATAAATTAGGGGACGTATTAAACCAAACTTGATATAGGTATTGCAGTACCAGTAAGGTAAAAGTAACAGTAATGTCACTCCAAGATAAGTTTCTCAATTGTAGTAAATGATGACAACTTACAACAACAGGACAGAAGCAGCACAAATTGAAGTGCTGTAATTAGGGTATTCCTGTTCATACAAATATGTATTTAGTAATTGGTATATTATAGTGTGTTGTTGAGTATGTTTTTGTTTGAAACAATAATCTTTTTTTAAAAACTTATTTCAAATAGGTGGAAATGGATCAACAGCTTCCAGCTCTTTCATATGCTGCATCAGAGGAATCTGTGGAGAGTTTTATGAGTAAGTTAAGACATCACTATCCATTATTACTATTACTATCATTATTAGTATAGTTATCATCATCACTGCCATTGTCAAGTAGCATTAATATTTTCAATAAAGACTTTGCCATTATCGTCAAGTGAATCGGTACAATTATCTTGTAACTGTCATAACATCTGATGGGAGATGCCTTGAAGAGATTAGAACATGAATCGCTATGGCGAAGGTAGCCATTAGCAAGATGAAACATATTCTGACCAATAAAAAGATGTCAATTGAAACGAGAAAGAGAGTGTTGAGGGGATACATAGAGCCTGTTCTTTTGTATGGATGTGAAACTTGGACAATGTGCAGTCAAGCTGAAAAACATCTGATGGATGCAGAAATGTGGTTTCTGAGGAAATTGCAAAGAATACCATGGACAGATAGAAAAACCAATGACCAAGTACTACAGGAGACAAATGAATATCGTAGATTGATTAGAGAAATTAGACGTAGACAGTTAAAATTTTTTGGACATGTTATGAGAAGAAATGGACTGGAAAACTTAGTGACAACTGGCAAGATCGAGGGGAACAGACCAAGAGAAAGATCGAGAGGAAAATATCTGGATGGCTTGGCCACATGGCATGGACGAGGCAGGAACACTGAGCTGAATCCACGACTCCGGTGATCGAGTGAAATGGCGAGTCATGACCGCCCACGCTTTCCGGCATGGCACATGATTGATTGATTTATTATCATCATAACTATCGCTATCATCATTGAACAGCATGTGGATATGCCACAGTCACAGAAGTTTGGATTTATATTTTATAAAAGGAAGCAAGAGTCTATACATTTAAATCTCAATTATAATATTGTGTTAGCTAAATAGAGAGTTTAGCGGGCTCACTAACAAAATTGATAACAAACTGCACTGGTAATGTCATCGCACAGTGCGACATGTGTTCGATTCCTGGGCTCGTCACTTGTGAAAGTGAGGGGAAAATTGGCACCTATTCATCCGTGCATTCAGGCCTACAAGTTTGATGATACTATCACAGACACATAGCAGGAAATTGCTATGGGACAAATTATAAAGAGAGAGTATGTTATCTATAATAGTGTTTCCGTCTGTTTCGAGAATAACCACCCATTTGTAATAGCCAAATAACTCTTGATTGAAAAGACTCTCTAGATATCCAACCAGATATCACAGTAGGAAGTAAGTACAATCATAACTATTCTATATTTGTATGTCCTCAGCGGATGATCTCGTATCCAAGGATGATCCTATGCTCACCGAGGCAGCTCTGTCTGGACCCAGTGCTGTCAGCGGGAGCACCACCGCTGGGGGTCTGACAGCTTCAAGTTCACAAGACTCTCTGTTCCTGGGCGATGACTCTAGTTCTAGCAATGATTTTGAAGCCTCAGATCGGGTACGTTTGTGGGACCTTTTTGGACAAGGGGCTGTCTTTATTTTAATGCTTGAACTATTTTGGGCTCATTTTGGGGTTGAAATATTTGAGTAGTATAATTAATGTCAGGATGTAGGCAAGTTTTCTGTTCCTTTCTGTTCATTGTCCTTCAAGGGGAGGAGGTTACACCTAGTTAAGCACCTCAAAGGTCAGTGTGTTCAACTTCAGCATACATTTGTGTAAAGTTTGCTTCCTCTAGACAGCTTCCATTCAAAGTAACAGGCTCAGTCTACCCGTGATTAGGGTTTCTTTCCTAAGCAATTTTGCCAGTGCATTTGCCTTAAGGCCTGCTGTTTGCAGTTTCTAACTGTCGTGAGATTTTTAACGTTCACAGCTTGCACACGTAACCTCCTGTATTTTACCTGTAACTGAAAAGGCTTGATATGTTACCTCACTACCTAAGAAATCAAGGAGGTTGTGATATTAACCCTTTACCGGGCAGACGCTTGTCTGTTTTTTAGCCCTGAACGGGCAATATTTTTTCAGGTTCGGTAAAATTTCGGGTTGTGTTAGTAAAAACATCACAAATAAGGTGTTATTCAACCGATTTTAGTTAAATAAACAACACAATGAAGGGAAAAGTATGCAGAATATGTTACTCACGTGATTGTTGCCAGTTATCCATATATGAACACAAATATTTACGAAATACAGTTATTGTTTGTGATTTTCAGTCATCTATACGGCAATTTACAAATACATTTTCAGAATCATAATCACTTTCTTTAAAGTCCGACTCACGACTGCTAATGCAAAGTAACGCTTTTCACTGATATCTAGCTGCGATTAGTAGTCAACTTCGTGCCCTTTAATATCACTTAAATTGAACCTAGCGAAATCTCGGCTATCACTTGATGAATCGCCGAAATCCATTTTGAAAAACTAAGCGTAAAAACCCCGAAAACTATAGAAAAAATCAGTTCAAATTCATAGTAGGCGCTTGCAAATGGCAGCCACATTGTCAAGCTATCGGTGAAAGTAGCCGTCGGAAGTATCAGAAAGCAGAGAGATCGCGTTTTTACAATGCATAATAGTATCGGGCGCATTCGGGCGGTCTTCCCGTTTAAGCGATCGGATGGAAATAGACGATCCACTCGGTAAAAGGTTAAATACCAGTGGTTCTTGAACAAAATGTCTAGCTCAGTGCTGAGATCGAACCTGGTGGCTTCTGAGTGTGAGTTAGACACCATAACTTCTCAGCCACCTGATCCATCCTGAGAACAATGTTTTCTTCAAAGGAACTCATGTAATTCTCCACCCTGATAGTCGGGTTGTTGATCTAAAATGAGAAATTCTACCTGTGCACATTGCACAGATTACAAATCTCTTGGCACTTGAAGACTAAAAAAATTGGCCATTCAGGCAGCTGTTTTGCAAAATTTTAAAATTTGGAAACCATCCCTACATTATAGTACTTATGTGTACATGGAAGAGGAAGTAGTCAAATATCTGAGTGAAGGTGCCTTACAGATATTAGGACAAGAATCGCTATGGCAAAGGTAACCTTTTACAAAATGGAGAACACCAACTAATAAAAAGCTGTCAGTTGCAGTGAGAAAAAAGTGTTGAAGTGATATATTGGACTTTCACTGTTGTATGAATGTGAAACATGGACAATAAGAACATAAGCTGAGAAACATGTAATGGCATTGGAACTGGGGTTTCTGAGGACATTACAAGATATTTTGGGTACATTGTGAGGAGAAATCAACTTGAAAACATAGTGACAACTGGCAAGTTTGATGGGAAAAGAGCAAGATAAAAACAAAAAGATAAGTACCTGGATGGCTTGGCCACATGACATAATTAGGAAAAGAACACAGACCTGATGAAAATGGTAATCTTATGAGATGATGAATAATGTCTGGAGGCACCATTCGGAATGGCACATTATATTGATTAGAACATGTTAAAGCTATCTAGTAGTGGATGTAAGATCAACTTTTAAATTAGAAAGAACATAGCAGGTAAGATAAACATATTAAATACATGAAAATGAAGAAATACAGAAAACTTAACATGTTTTGGTCACAAAAGAAAAGTAGATCAGTGTGTGGTGAGGTTATGGGCCCTGAGCAAGAAAAGTAAAGTGGTATTCATAATATTTCTGTGTTGTCTGTATGCTCTCTGGTTGGTGTATGTTTGTACAAGGCTGCGAATGAATGCAGCTGCATGTGTATGTATATATGAATGTCTATTTGATATGTTTTGCTGTTTAATAGTTTTAGTCACAAATATCAGTTGGGGAAGCCTTTGAGGCCACATTTAGTTGCTGAATAGTTTTATTGCCCATTGTGTTTGTGTGAGGTAACAAAAAAGAGGACAGTAACTATATAAATAGGACATTAACTATAAAAATAGACTAACTATAAAAAGAGAATGGTATCTATCAACAGAGGACAATAACTATAAAAAGAGAGCAATAACTATAAGAAGAAATACGGTCGTATGATGCCTGTTTTGTTTGATCGTTTATAACATAATGGTTTCTTCTATAATATTGCACGTGTTGGTTTGGATTTGTCTACAGAGCATGCTGTCTCCTGACTCACGAAGGAATTCATTTGAATTTTCCAAGAAAGGAAGACACAAGGTTGGCGTTTTAACAGCTTTATATTTTATTTCATGTTAACACTACCTGATATAATAAATCAGCACTTTAATGAGTATAATAATTTAGGTCTTTGTTTTAAAAGAAAAGTTATTTTGATATGGGACGTCCCATTTGTCTTTAAAGTTATGGATTGCCATAATCATCATCATGTACAATTATCCTCCACAAACATTTGTCTTTAAAGTTATGGATTGCCATAATCATCATCATGCACAATTATCCTCCACAAACACCTGTCTTCAGTGTACTTGATAAGTTCACTTGCTGTTCATCTTCCTTGCCCCTCTGTCAGCCCATCCAGCCTATCCTTCCTCTATCTCTGTCTCTTAACATCTTTGATCTTCCAGGTTGTCAGACTTCTCCAGACTCATTTGTCTGATCTTCGCCTCTTATCTTGCAATGGAACGTTGGCCCTCAACCAACTGACACCAGGACCTCCTGTCTTTGGTGGCTAATTGTTTTTGTGAACTGGCCTTAACCAGTACTTGGATATTAGTGCTCTTAGTTGTCCATGAGATTCCTAGCATTCTACAGAGAAACCACATCTCTGGCCCCACCAGTTTCTTTCTGATCTCTTTAGTCAGTGTCCATGATTCAAATGTATACAATAGTATGGATAGTATACACAAATACTGCATGTCCTTTTACAGTATGTGGCAATCAACCCCAGCATTAATTGGATATTCATGATTTACTAGGCAATTTTACATTCGGTAGTATGCCATTGCTTTCTAAATGAAAAGTCCAACTGACCAGTGTGTAAAATGAACTCACTACCCCACCATCAGCTGAGAAATTTTCAGCACAATGTTGCACATTCAACTCTCGGATACACAGCCCCATAACATCCTAAAACTCATTTTATGGTTTGGAGATAGATACGTTCAACAAAAGTTTTGATAGCGTAAGTTAATTGTCTGAATGTTTGAGAAATATAAAGTAAAGCTGTCTCTTAACTCTGAAGTTGGAGTGGGTTTGCCTGATGGCGAGGGACACTTGTAATAGGGAAAGCTAATCCCAATCTTGGAATCCTAATCAACGGCCAAGTGAACATCCAGGATCTACAACAGGTGGCAGCGAACCGCTGGACATGGAGAGCCATGACTTCTGCCCCATGCGCCGCCTTAGGCTCAAGAGGAAAGACTAATCCACACGCAAAAATCAGTCCAGTGCTACTAGAATTAGCATGTATGGACTACACTTGAGCTCATAGCAAACGAGCGGGGGGAAAAAAGCTGTCTCTTTGGTTTGGTGTGTTTGGTTGGTTGGATGTTGGTTAGATTGTTGGTGTGTAATCTGGAAGACTGTTGAGTGTAAATTGTATGTTGACATAGTAGGTCATCAGAGCCCTGGAAAGGTCTTTCTTCCATAGAGTGGAGTTGGTGTAGAGACTCCAAGGGGGACTCAACCTAAAATACACACCAGTAAATGTTCTGGGAAGTAGAGCGAGCCTGTGTGATATTGACATCACCCATCGAATTCCAGTTGGTCTTTAAAAATATAAAGCCCGCACCATATGCCCGGTTCACCTCATGGAGTGGAAGAGGATTCTTAACTTTTACATGTTTCACTGGTGATGTTTCAGAGCAAGCATTCTAGCTCTGAGAGACATCATCACCACCACAGCCATCAGCAGCAGCAACAACAACCGCAGCAGCAGCCAGTTATCCAGTTACAGAGTTTGAGCGAAAAACGGCAGGGACCAAAAATAAAAGTGAAAATCGGTGACCAGGTTATGGGCATTGCATCAATAGAAGGCAGCAGTGTAAGAATAACGTTTTTTATATTGAATTAGTTTTTAACACGAGTCTCTGTGGCGAAGTGGTCTAGCCATTTGACTCGGGCTCCGAAGGTTGTGGGTTTGATTCTGGGCCGCGTCCTTTGGTTCACGAGTGAAATTTTTCTGAGACTCCTGTGGGTCATCACTAGAGCTACGGAGTTCATGCTTTGTGCGACGCTTTCCGCGCTGCGGAAAGAGACCGAGCCATATGATGGGATAAAACCTGGTGCAATGAAGTCGACCATGTCGACTTTTAAGCGACCTTTTTAAGTTTTTAACAAGTGGTGTTTCCATGATGAAGTGGTCAGGCTCTGCCTCAGGTTGTGAAGATTTGCAGGTTCGTTTTTAAATTTGGTCATTCTGATCATAAGTGCAGTCTTTTTGGGCACCTCTGGGGCCATCGCGGGAGCTGCAGTGTTTGTGTGCTTTGTGCAATGTTTTCAGTAGATGGCTTGCTGTTCTATAGAGAAAGAGTGATGGGGTAAACCCAGTGCAATGAAATTGATCCATTGCCTTTAACCCTTCTAATAGTTTTATTGCATAAATATGTTAAAATAGTTTAATGAGCTGTAAATATGAGTATACGATGAAACAGTTTAATGAGAGGTGTCTTTGTCTTTTGTTGAGGGGATACAAATATTTCATAAATGAGGGATCTCTATTATAAAAGTTCTTCATAAATGTGAGGTCTTTAATATAAAGTTTCATAAATGAAAGTTCTCTATTATAAAAGTGTTTCACAAATGAAGGATCTCTATTATAACAGTGTTTCATAAATATGCGGGATCTCTATTATAAAAGTTCTTCATAAATATGAGGTCTTTATTGTAAAAGTGTTTCATAAATGAGGGATCTCTATTATAAAAGTGTTTCATAAATGAGAGATCTCTATTATAAAAGCGTTTCATAAATGAGAGATCTCTATTATAAAAGCGTTTCATAAATATGAGGTTTCTATTATAAAACTTATTATAAAATTATATTATATGTCAAACATCTGGAAGTCAAAGACACTCAGCAAACACACAAAACTTAAAATCTTCAACTCTTGTGTGATTCCAGTGTTAACGTATGGATGTGAAAGTTGGAAATCAACGGTAGCTTTAGATAAAAAATTAGACAATTTTGAGAACAAATGTCTTAGAAGACTTCTAAACATCCACTGGACAGACTTCAGAACCAATTCGCAAATAAGACAAGAGACTAAGCAAGATACAGTATCCAATTTCATAAGAAGACGCCGTTGGAGCTACATCGGCCATGTACTCAGAATGGACAAGACAAGACTCCCCTACCAAGCCCTCATATGGTCACCGGTAGGGAAAAGAAAACGGGGAAGATCAAGAGAGACCCTGCGTAGAACCATCATTAGAGAAGGCTCATTCAATGGCCAAGTAAATATCCAAGATCTACAACAGATAGCAGCGAACCGCCAGGCATGGAGAGACAGGACTTCTGCCCTATGCGCCGCCTTAGGCTCAAGAGGAAAGACTAACTAACTAATTATAAAAGTCTTTGAGGTATCTTTATTATCAAAGTGTTTCATAAATGAGAGATCTCTATTATTGAAGTGTTTCATAAATGAGGGATCTCTATTATAAAAGTGTTTCATAAATGAGAGATCTCTATTATAAAAGTGTTTCATAAATATAAGGTCTCTATTATAAAAGTCTTTGAGGTATCTTTATTATCAAAGTATTTCATAAATGAGAGATCTCTATTATAGAAGTGTTTCATAAATGAGGGATCTCTATTATAAAAGTGTTTCATAAATGAGGGATCTCTATTATAAAAGTGTTTAATAAATGAGAGGTCTGTATTATAAAAGTGTTTGTAAATGAGGGATTTATTGTATAATAGTATTTTTAATTATAAATGACAGATCCCAATGATCCCAAGCTGTACTAATGATGAGTCTGCAGTGAAGTATGAGCATAGTTTCATTAATTTGATAATTATCTATTCAATGTGAAAGCAGTTATAGTACTAATGTAATATTCATATGCCTATAGAGAGAGATGTGGCAATACTATTAGTAAATATTGTTTATAATCTTCCTTGTTATCAATTCGTCCTATCATTTGTACGATTTTGTTTCTACAGCCTGTCTCCCACCATTCCTTGTCTCAGCCACCATTCTCTGCAAGTTCTCCAGCCTACTCTATGCAGTCAATTGATGGGCAGCTGGAAGAGAAAGACAAGGAGAAAGATAAGAAAGATGATGATGATGACGAGGATGGAGATGACCACCCTTCAACGTTGATATTAGCAGAGTCACTGGATAATTTTGTCATGGACCAGGCATGTATAATTTGTGTTTGCTGTTAAGCCAGTTAGTTATGATTAAGTTGGTGCAGTTAGATAAGTTATAGCAAGTGCATTGGTGGAACAATTAGGAAGTTGGTGCTGACAATAGCATGAGTGCAGTCGGATGAGGGTTTTATACATGGGCTCATCACTCGCTACGGGAGAGAAAGACTGGTTACCTGTTTCTCCGTGCGCTCAGACCTACAAAATCTGATGGTCCTAAGACATCACAGACCCGTAACTGGCTCCCTCTTCTGGACTTTTTGGTTTTGTGTTTTTTGTTTATAGATCAGTTATGTGCTTTAGTGGATATTTTTTTTTATTTTTTTGCATATCCTTTACAGGACTTAGCTGTCAACACCAGCATCTTTCAGCTGTATGTTGATCTCTTGGCAAGATTACGCTCAGTAGTTTGCCATTGCTTTCTGAGCGGCCGGCTCAGTATCTCGCAAGTCACGAGCGGGGGTCGAACCGCCTCAGCTCTCGCTCCGCTACGAGACTCTGCGTGATAAACGGGATTACAGAGAGAATGGATATTTGTTAGTCAGTTGTTTTCATTTAAAAAAAAAGTGTTGCTGAATCTGTTTAAAAAAACAAACAAACATTCTTCTTCTCCAGGTCCTGGCCTAGAGCCGACACTAGTGACCATGACTCATCAACCCTCTCTGTTATTTAGTATTTGGATGAACTTGAAGTTGCTTATATTATTATTTCTGTCTGCTCCAGTCTACGGGAGTTTATATTATTATTTGTTGTCCAGCTGTTCAAGCTGTCTATGTATAGGGTGTATTTTTGATGACTGGGGTTTTTGATAATATTGCCGTTCCAAGTTTTGTATTTACCTTTTACGTTGCATGAACTCCACAGAGGGTAAATACAAAACTTGGAACAGCAATATTTTCAAAAACCCCACAGTCATTAAAAATACACCTTATATATCTTTGTCTTCCTCTACTTCTCTGGTCTATTAATTTTTCCCACATAGGTCTAATGTCTCTATTCCAGTTCTTCGATTGATATTCCCCATACATTTCATTTGCCTTTTCCTTATGGTTTTAATGAGGCCTCAGCATTTGGTTTAATCTGTTCACAATATTTTCAACATTCTTCTCATGAACCACATCTCCACCAACCTGTTTCTTCGCCATTTCATGTTTCATATGTCAACATTCTTTTTGTGAACCACATCTTCACCAACTCCAGTTTAACAATTTCACGTTTCATATGTCAGCAGTGCTGAACCAATTGTATGTGTGTTGTTAATGTCATTTACTTCAAGTTTTGTTTCATTTGATGTTAATGCAGAATCAGCTATATGTGTATTGTTCTGTTGATGTTATTGCCTGGATTTCATATTTAAAAAAAAAAAAAAATTAAATCTGTTGTAACCTTACGGCTGTTACTGAATCAGTTACTATCTTGTGTTTACATGTATCAAATAAGTTTTATGCCTTTGTTACATTCCTAGGATTATACATGTGCTGTTTGGTTTTGAGACTGAATTAAGGATATGTCTGTTATTGAGTTTACGGCATCATTTATATGCCTTTTGTTAGCAAATGTTACATGACTTATAGTCCTTTTGTATTTGTTTCTTGTAAAAGAATTGAGTCACACATACGTCTTTTGTTAACATTATTGAATCACTCACTATATTGAAATTTTGTTAATTAATATTTGACCACTCACTTATCTTTTGTGAACAAATATTGAAAAATTTCATATACCTTTTGAACAAATATGCCACTTGTTAACAAATATTGAATGAATTAATGTATACTTTTTGTTAACAAACATTGAATTAATTAATGTATACCTTTTGTTAACAAATATTAAATTAATTAATGTATACTTTTTGTTAACACATATTGAATTAATTAATGTATAACTTTGTTAACAAATATTGAAACCCTCATATACCTGTTAACACATACTGAATGACCTGTATACCCTATGGTATTGATGTGGACAGACTGGAAGGACATCAACAGTGTTGAAGACATGCTTGTTCTGATTGGTTTCTTTATTTCTGTTCTAATAGGACATATGCAAAGCCTGCGGTTCTTTTGGCAAAGATGAAGAATCCAGAATGATCGTATGCACTCAATGTGGACAATGTTATCACCCTTACTGCATTTCTGTCACTGTAAGTTGACCCGTCGATTCTCACTCATCCTAGATAAGTCACTCATTGAAAGCTTATTGTGTGTTGTCACAAAGTATTCTTATTCTCAACATTAATATGTAAGCAGCTGCCTGGTCTCTACTAAGTTATCAATAATAATTATCTGGGATACTCAATGTTTTAAAACAATTTAATGTAATCCAAAAGAAGAAACTCTCATAGAAGTGTGAAGTTTTAGGCCTTCCTGTGTGTTAATCTGTACATGATGAGTTGAAACTGCCAGCTCCCTTCCACATTGTCTTTCATTCCCAGTTACCAGGAATAATTAAAAGCTATCTAGTACCAATTTTATAAGGTTTAGTCAACAAAATGGCCAGTCTCCCTGGCGAACGTGTTGAGGACGCAGTTCGTAACTGCCGAATCTAGTGCAGCTGTGTTTCGCGTTGATTTCTTACGGAAAGGTATGTGAGACGGTCGTTTAGAAAGCAATAGCAAATTACTGAATGTAAAACTTGCCAAGACATCAGCAGCAGTTGAAAAATGCTGGTGTTGACTGCAATGTCCTGTAAATAGGATATGCAACAACAAAAAAGTCAACAAAATGTAGCCCCTACTATGGATTGAACCTGAACTTTTGTTTTAATAAGCAAGTGAGCTACCAACTTATCATCAGCAATTATGGTATCTTTTACCAGACATCTTTAAAACATTATGCACCAAAACTCGGTCACAATTTTTCTTCTAAGAATAGGCTTCACTGCCCTCACTGTAATTTCCAAAATTACAGTCAAAATTATGGGGCAGTCCTGCACACACTGTACATACTCAAGACTTTCCATATAAAGGCTTTGTCAATCTCTCCAGCTATAAGAAGCACATCCTTTGGCACATTACAGCAGCTTCAGACACATGCAAGCTTATTAACCTGGTTATACAAGAGAGCAATTCACTTAGTAGCTCTAGCAAAATACAACAGCAACAAAACATGCCTCTAACATTTCAAACTTCAGGCTGTATCGTCTATGAGACTATTTATTTTAAAAATTACACTAATTCCTACTGGAGTCTGTTGGTGAATCCTCTGGAAGACTAAATAAAGTTTTAACTCAGATTCATTGGCATTCATTTGATTTGAGCCCAGTAAAGCAATTTAATCTATTGGAGAGAAGTTTGTAAAGAGACTTTTCCCCTGACCTGGTTGTAAAGCTTCATTTCATGGGAACTGTTGCAGAGCTTTCGACCCCCTCTCCAAACTTAGAACTAAGTGGGGTGTGCAAGACTAGTACTGGAACTTGACATCTGTGGAAAAGCATGTTATGATGTAAACAGTTCAATTTATTATCACAGTACATACAGACAGGCAGGGATTAGGCTTAAGATGGGCATGTTTCCTCTACAGGTTTTAAGTACAGAGTGTTTGTAAATTAGCACTACACTTTGTATGTAGAATAATTTTGAAAAATGAAGTACATGATGTCATTAAAAAATGTGCTCTACAATCCATCGTGAAGCAATATGCAGCCAATGGCTGTCGTCTGCTGGAGTCATTCTTTGCACTCCAAATAGAATGGTGTTGTCAATGAAAGAAAGCATTTTTGTTGTTGGTTGAACAAGAGTTTCGAAATGGCAGTCAATGCACACACTTGGTTGTTCACAGATTTATAGCAAGATTTCATGATAAACAACCTCCTCATCACATTACTGTTAGAAACTTGTTGAATAAGTTATCATGAATACTTCAATGGTACTTTCCAGATTCCCCAAAACAGCATTAGACCATAGCAGTGACTATTTAACTAATTTAATGCATCTTTGGCACATGTTTTGAAGATGTCATGTAGTTCATTTTTCAAAATGTGATGAGAAGTGTGGTGAGACTTTACAAACACCTTGTAATTCTTTGACAAGAGAGTCCAACTCAGCACCCAAGGGGAAGAGTAAATAAGTAAATTGATGCAGCCTGTGAGCACATCCAACATTGACCCACATTTACCTTGTCTTGTTTGTGACAGGTTACCAAGGTTATGCTGACGAAAGGCTGGCGGTGTCTGGACTGTACAGTTTGTGAAGGATGTGGGGGGCCTGATGATGAGGGTCGACTCCTGCTGTGCGATGACTGTGATATCAGCTACCATACCTATTGTCTTGATCCTCCATTGGAAACTGTGCCCAAAGGGAATTGGAAATGCAAATGGTAAGTTCATCAGAATCGCCCGTCTCTGGGTTTCCCCCTACAATATCTGTTGTCAACAATGTATACACTGGGCCATCACCAGTGTTTGTAGATTTATAATTTTACTGTTTTCTATTTTTTTTTCTTGTGTACTTATTAGCTTTTGTCTTTACTTAAAAATGTTTCTTGTATTTCTTCTTCATTCCTCATTTGAGGGAGAGTGCATTACAACTGGTTATTCAATCTCAGAGGACAGTGTGTCCGATATTTGCATGTATGTATGGGTTCCTCTTGACAGATTCTATCCAAGGCAATGGGTGTTTTTTTTACTCATGGTTAAGTTTCTTTTCTAATAATTTTGCAAGGACAATGGCCCTGTCCTACTCTTTGCAGTTTTCAAATGCTGTGGAATCACATGTGACCTTACATCATTTGCCCCTATCCAAGAACGCTAGATATCCATTCTCACTACTCAAGAGATCAGGGGGCATGTGATATTTAAAAATCAATGGTTCTTGTAAAAGTGTTCAACCATGTCCTGGGATTCAAACCCAATAACTTTTTAGCTTGAGGCAAACACCATAACCTCTGAGCCACACTACCCATAACAAAACTATAAAGCTGTGCATAAAACACCTGCTTGATGCATCCTTGAAAGGTAACATGGTAGACCTTGAAAATCCTTGAAATACATCTTTAAAAAGTTATAACATTGGATATACCTCAGGATAATTGTTTGCAGTGTTTGCAACTTTCATGGTACACGGATGGGGGATATGTTGTATATATATATAGTGTTTTAAGCAAATGCTGTTTTTATAAGTTAGTTTTTGTAGTAGTATTGGCAGTGTCTTAGTAAGCACTGCTGTTGAGTTGTGAAGTGACAGATGAATAAACAAACTTTTAAATTTAATCACAACTGTCAAACTAGATAAGAAAAGAATGAACAGACTTTATTTTGAAAGGGTCATCAAATGGGCACACAGGCCTTTCTTACATTCGGCCCTTCCAATCACTCATCTTTCATACATCAATTAACTATTTTGCACCATGTTACATTCACATCAGAAAGGAAACATTGTCAATGAAATTTATGAGCAAAAACAACGCATATTACCATGTTATGAGACAGACAGCCAGACACACATACACACATGCATAAACACATCATTGGCACCTTGCCGTCTTGACAGACGATAGTTTGTGCTCTAAAAAGGCATAATAACTTTTAACTATGGCGGTAGCGAGTGTGACTAATAAGGCCAATTTGCGCTGTAAATGTCCGTTCACAGTGGGTGCATGTGAACACGTGGTCATTTCCACCATCATGCACCATCTTACGTCTCAAACGCTTGGTGTGTGACTTTTCTGCAATAATTTTCTCCTTTGACTTTATTCCATTTCTGATATTTGCCCTCCATGCAACACGTTCAGCGGCGACTTGCTCCCAATGTGCATTATCAATGCCTGTATCAATCATGTCCCGCTTACACACATCTTTGTATCGTAGTAGAGGCCGACCCTGAGATCTCTTACCCATCTGTAATTCACCAAAAAAGATATCCTTTGGTATTCTACCATCATCCATCCTCCTAAGATGTCCTATCCATCTAAGTCTACGAAGACTGAGCATGGAATAAACTGTCACACAACCTGATCTTTCCAATACTTCAGTATTTGTGATTTTGTCTTGCCACTTAATACCAAGAATTCTTCGCAGACACCGCATATGAAAGCTGTTTAAATTGTTCTCTTGGTGTGAGTAAGTTGTCCAGGTTTCACTGCCATAGAGAAGAGTACTAAGGACACAGGCTTGATAGACAAGGACTTTTGTTTTGGCAGTAAGCTTCCTGTTCTCCCAGACTCTTTTTCTGAACCTGTTCATTGTTGTTGCTGCCTTACCAATCCGGATGTTGATTTCCTGATCTAGGGATAATTTGCTATTTACCACTGATCCTAGATATGTAAAATGGTCTACTATCTCTAGTTCGGCGTCGTCAATAAAGATTGATGGTACCCCATGTGCACCTTGTGACATAATCTGTGTCTTCTTTTTGCTAATTGTTAAACCAAATTCAGAACAAGCATTGGAGAATGCAGATAGTAGACATTGCAATTCTTCCTCAGAGTGGGTCGTAACTGCAGCATCATCTGCAAAAAGCAACTCTCTGATCAGTACCCTCCTAATTTTGGTCTTAGCCTTCAATCTCTGAGCATTGTAGAGGCCGCCATCTGAGCGTGAGTGAATGTATATACCACCATCCTGATCACGAAATGCATATTTCAGTAGAAGTGAAAAGTATATTCCAAAGAGGGTGGGAGCTAGTACACAACCTTGCTTAACTCCACTCTTGATTTCAAATTCTTCAGAAGTTGCACCATCAAACTTGATTATACCCTTCATGCCTGTGTGGAACGATTCCACAATGGACAGAAGAGTTGGTGGGCAGCCAATCTTCTTTAGTGCCTTGAACAGACCCTCACGACTGACCAAATCAAATGCCTTTGTGAGGTCGATGAAGGCAATAAACAGTGGTTGATTCTGTTCACGGCATTTTTCTTGCATTTGTCGCAATGAGAATATCATATCAGTGGTAGACCGGTTCTGTCGAAAGCCACACTGTGATTCGGGGTAGACTTGATCTCCTAGGACTTGAAGTCTGCGCAGAACAATCCTGGCAAATACTTTCCCAACAATACACAGAAGTGAGATACCCCTATAGTTGTTACAGTCGCTCCGATCACCCTTGTTCTTGTACAGCGTTATGATGTTTGAATCTTTGAAATCCTGTGGGACTTGTCCTTCACGCCAGCATAGCTCTATTAGCTGATGGATCTGTAGAGTGAGTGTGTCTTGCCCACTCCTGATAACCTCTATTGGAATCCCATCCTTACCTGGAGCCTTGCCAGATGCAAGTTCATTTATAGCACACTTAACTTCTGTTATGGTGGGAAGTGTGTCCAGGTGGTCAAGAGTTGGCAGGGCCTCTATGGCGTTGAGGGCATCATCCGCTAGTTTGGTCTCACTTGAGTAAAGCTCCAAATAGTGCTCTACCCATCTGTCCATCTGCTGTTTCTTATCAGTGATGACTTCTCCAGTCAAGGTTTTCAGCGGTGCACTTCTTTTGATCCCTGGACCACAGGCTTTCTTTATTCCTTCATACATGCTTCTTATGTCTCCCTTATCACTTGCGATTTGAATGGACTCACATAACTTGATCCAATAATCATTTGCACACTGCCTGGCAGCCTTTTGCACATCCTTCCTAGCTTGCCTTAGCTCACTCAGAGTGTTACGTGTTGGTCTTTCCTTGTTTCTTAAGAGAGCTTTCTTCTTCTTATCAATCAAGGGCTGCAGAGTCTCGCTGTTGGCCGCAAACCAGTCCTGCCTCTTATGATCCACAGTGCCGTAAACCCCTACGGCAGTTTTATAAAGAGTTTCCTTAATTTGACCCCACTTTTCATTTACTGTACAATTTTCTGGTGTATCAGTGAAAGCGTCTTCAAGTTGCTGTTGAAACTGAAAGCACTTTTCAGGATCATGAGTGTTAATAATATTAATCCTGGGGCTAGATTTGTGTTTAGCTGTGTAGATTCTCTTTGGTCTCAGTCTAACTCTTGCAACAACCAAAGAATGATCTGTATCACAGTCAGCACTGTGGTAACTACGAGTCAATGATATATGGTTCAGATGTTGTCTCCGTGTGATGATGAAGTCCAGCTGGTGCCAATGGCCGGATCTTGGATGTTTCCATGTGACCTTATGCATCTCTTTTGTTTTAAAAAAAGAGTTTGTAATACATAGGTCATTACTGGTGCAATGCTCCAGCAGCCTTTGCCCATTTTCATTCATGCGACCGATGTTGTATTTTCCAAGGGACACTGGCCATGAACTCGAGTCCTTGCCCACACGAGCATTGAAGTCACCGAGCATATAAATGTAGTCAGATTTTGGAACTGCCTTGATCACGGAGTCTAACTCCTCATAGAACAAATCCTTCACATCATCAGAGGAATCGAGTGTCGGTGCATATGCAGTAATAATGGTGGCAAACCCACAAGAGGTTGCCAAGCGCAGGGATAATAGTCTTTCATTTCCTCCTGCTGGAATTTCAATCATTCCAAGTAGCGAATTCTTCACTGCAAAGCCCACACCGTGTTGCCTTTTTTCTGCCTGCCCTCTACCCTTCCAGAAAAAGGTGTAGTTGTTTTCCCTGAGTGACCCTTCCTCAGCGAGGCGAGTCTCCTGCAGGCCAGCAATATCAATGTTAAGACGATTGAGTTCGGCATCAATCACAGCCGTTTTTCTCACATCGTCAATATTGGTCAAGTCAGTGGAAAATCCTGGACACATGGTTCTCACGTTCCAGGTTGCAAGCCGTAGCTTGAGGTTTCTATTTTTATTTTTGTTTGTACCTGGTGCATTGGTTTTACAGCCTGCGATTCAGATTTTGTCCTAGCCCCAAGCACCCATTGAAGCAGGCAGGCTGTGGCGGATCAGCACCCAATTGGCTGGGGGCCGCCCAGCTTGAGGCGGGCGGTAGCTGATCAGTGACACCTATAGGTGTCTCCCACCGTCAGAGGCAACGCGTGGCGCCCCATGTCTACGCCAACTGACAAGGACTTATAACCCGTAACAGTTGCCTCTCGCTTTGATTCCGAGACCAGTTAAGACCAGGGATGGAGTTATTGCCTCTCCATAGCACAAAGCCTGGGCTAAAATATAGAGATCATGTGTTGCCCATGCAGCATGATCCCTCTCTCGGCCTGCCTAGTTCACTCCAGAGGAAAGGTAACACCCCTACATCTGGAACAAGACAAGCTGCAGAAGCTGCCGGATCAGCAAAGCAATGCTCTAACTGTCCGCCTGTCGGAGCTTCGATCCTAGACCAGTCGCCAACCAAGGCTTAGGGCCTGGTCTGCCCTGCCATGACAATTTTGTCTTTAGCTTGCATTTCCTCGCACCAGGGTAAGGCTTGTACCCTCCCAATTGCGCTCTTCCGCCCGAAGCCGTTGGCACAATGTGGGATGTCGGGTTTGGTAAGCGCCGCCCAACGTTCGGCGCTAACAGAAACCAGGTAGTACCGTCTACTGTTATACGGTAGCTCAGTCATATCTGACTAAGACCTGACTATAATAAACACATACATACCTGCATACATACTTACATCATTTACACAAACTCTCACAGTTGTGCACCCACTGAATAATACAACAACACAAATAAATACACACTCCCTCGCAAACACAAATAAATACACACTCCCTCACATACACGTTTACTCACAATCGCAGACGCACTACAAAAGTTTGCTTATACATAGGTAGATACATACTCCCTCTCTCTTTCTCCATCTCACTCCCCCACCTCACCCACACCCCTCCGCTTCCGCACCTCCCTATCTCTCTCATGCCCATATATCCTCATTCATTGATTTAGCAAGGCACATACATACACTCCTTCCCATACTCACATAGTTCACACATACACACTTTCACACATGACTTTCACATAAGACAAACAGGTAAATACCTGGATGGGTTGGCCATATGACATAATCAGGACAGGAACACTGACCTGATCAAAGACGGTGCTCATATGAGGTGGCAAACCATGGCCATCCACACTTTTTGGCATGGTACAAATGTTGAGCATCATCTGTATTATTAATAAGGGTATCCTGACTTTTTATGGGATTATTTTTATAGCATTGTCGGTTCTAAGAAATGCCCAGAAGATTGCATTAATGGGATCATGTCTGCCTACAGGTGTGTCATGTGTGTGAACTGTGGAGCTGGATCTCCTGGTTACTGCTGCCAGTGGATGAGCAACTACACCCAGTGTGGTCCCTGCCACAGCAAGGTGTATTGTCCAGTGTGTCTGGACAGCTATCTCATTGACCAGCTTATTATTCAGTGCCAGCAGTGTGACAGGTAAGCTGCAGTTTACTATTCTTCTTCTCTGTACACGTTCACATTTTTGTCTTTCTGTGTAGTCCATGCTACAGTGGTTCCCTGAAAATAAGATCTACCACTATAATAAACCCTAGCATGATTTTTCAGGATGCTTTTAATATAAGACCTACCTCTAAAATAAGTCCTTGTTAAGATCGTCAGCTAGAATGAGAGACTTGTTGCTGAATGACCAGTCAGAATATGGATGCCACTGGTGCACACTTAATAATGAACTGATGTGGTTCATAATTCAATACGTCACTCGTGTGCAATAAAGTTACCAATGCACTACGGGTAGGCTACATGGACAAGAATGCTTATTTAAGGAAAGCTTTATTGCTGGACATGAGACACTGTGACCAATGGTTCTACAGGAAATGGAGTCGCAAGAAATTCAGACCAGAATTTGGGATTTGGAGAGTTATGACAATGTCCCAATAGAAGATGACATGACTGTATTTGAATAAATGTAGAATTTTGTACATAAATACATGTACATTTTTGTATTAAAAAAAATAAATAAATATAAGACATCCCCCGAAAATAAACCCTAGTGCATTTTTTAAGCTAAAATTAATATAAAGCCCGGTCTTGTTTTCGGGGAAACGATGTCTAGCATTGGTGATCATGTCTGTCCACAAACTTCTGTCTCGTATACTGCCTATAATTTCTGATACTGATACTCCATGTCAAACTGTCCAGTATCTCTCTTTTGGTCTTCCCCCTTCCGATGTCAGCCCCAGTATATGTAAAGACAGCAGCCAACGCCAGGTTGTGGACATCTCAAAGAGGACCCTTGACATGCTTTAGGCACACTGGAAATATGGTTCTGATCCGATCCAATATGTAGAAGGAAAAAAAAAACTTTCTACCTCGTTCAACCTGCTGTACTATCTTTGGTTATGTGGTGGTTCAGTGTGTGGGTTGTTTCTCTCCTCTTCTGTGTCAGTGTTAGCTGACTTTTCGATTTCACAAGGTTTATGCATGTGACATCAGCTGGGGGTTTGGCTGGCGGGTTCTCCTTTGTGTCTGTTTCTTCTTGCTTTTTCCGTTTGTCAGTGTTGGCACCTGGCTCGCCTGTTTTGTGTGGTTGTAGTCCTTAGAAGGAATCATCCTTTGGTCTAGTTGCTTTTGTGTCCTTTTTCTGTCCCAGGTCATATTTTGGAATGGTCGTAACATCTCATGGAAGATGCCTTGTAGAGGTTAGAACAGAATCACCATGGTAAAAGTAGCCTTTTGCACGATGAAAATATACCAATAAAAAACTAAGTTGCGGTGAGAAAAAAGAACCTATACTGTGGTGTGTATATGAAATGTGGACAATAGCAGTCAAGCTGAGAAACATCCAGTAGGAATAGAAATGTTTTTTCTAGAACTCAAAGACTTTCACGGGAGAGACAGAAAAAAGTATGAGAGAGAAACAAATGAAAACCGTAAATTGATTACAGAAATTAGAGTCAAGATCTTTTGGACACATTATGAGGAATAAACTTGAAAGGTTAATGACAATTGGCAACAATTGGTGAGAAAAGGCAAGGCAAAGATATAAATATCTAAATGGCTTGGCAACATGACATAATCGGTAAAGAACACAGATCCGATCCAAGACTGGTGATCATGTGACCTGGTGATCATGTGAGCTGGTAATAAACATACCTATTGGCATGATACATGATGGTGGCGTCTTTTTGTGTGCCTGTAATATTTTACTTATTAAACCTTCATCTCATGTAGTACCAAATTATGGACAGACCAGAACAAGTCATTATTCTGCGCCTCAGAACAGGACACAATAGATTACGCAACCACATGTATACAAAATTCAAGATTGGTGAAACAGCCATGTGCACATGTGGATTGGCGTCGCAGACAGCAGAGCACATACTCCAAGACTGCCCAAAATATAACATATCTAGGCAAACCTTCTGGCCTAGAGAGACGACAGTGGAAGATAAACTCTATGGACCACTGTGTGAACTGAAAAAAAACAGTTCAATTCATGCAAGAGACGACATTGCAGATATAGACATATTTCAAGCGAACGAAAGAAGAAGAAGAAGAATCTCATGTAGTCATTGTCTTTTCATTGCTGATTTGGTTACTTCTTTATTTATAATTTTATGTGTCTGTGAAATTGTTTTTTCCAGTTTTTTTCACACATCCTTCCATTGCATGTTCCATGTCTCCACACCTCATGAATAGCATATGTAGTGTTTGCTGACTCTCAATTGCTTAATTAATTGTTTAAATAAATGTACTTGACTCTAATGGAGATAGGCGTCGCTGCTATTGAGCTTATTTAAAAAAAATAAAGAATTGTGAAATATGCCTAGGAAGCTCAAGCGATTTAACCCTTTACAGGGCAGACGCTTGTCCATTTTGTAGCCCTGAACAGGCAAGATTTTTTCAGGTTTGGTAAAATTTCGGGTCGCTATAGTAAAAACATCACAAATAAGGTGTTAGTCAACCGATTTTAGTTAAATAAACAACACAATGAAGGGAAAAGCATGCAGAATATGTTACTCACGTGATTGTTGTCGATAATCCATATATGAACATAAATATTTACGAAATACGGCATGTTGTTTGTGATTTTCTGTCATCTATACGGCAATTTACAAACACATTTTCAGAATCATAATCACTTTCTTTAAAGTCCGACTCAGACTGCTAATGCAAAGTAACGCTTTGCACTGATATCTAGCTCCGATTAATAGTCAACTTCGTGCCCTTTAATGTCACTTAAATTGAACAGAGTGAAATCTCGGCTATCACTTGAAGAATCGCCGAAATCCGTTTTGAAAACCAGCGTAAAAACCCCGAAAACTATAAAAAAAAGTCTGTAAATGTCCCTTCAAATTCATAGTAGCACGTTTACAAATGACGGCCATGTTGTCAAGCTATTGGCAAAAGTGAAAGTAGCCGTCGGAAGTGTCGGAAAGCCGAGAGATCGCGTTTTTACAATGCATAATAGTATCGGACGTAATCGGACGATCCGCTCGTTTAAGCGATCGGCCGCTAATGGCCGTCCTGCCCTGTAAAGGGTTAAGCAAACAGATACAATATAATTATTTTGACTAAAGTCTTTGTCAACAAACTTTGGTCAGGCATTTATTTTGTATTTATTTGTATCTTTCATTTATTGAGCTTTCTAGTCATGTTTGTCATCATTTTTATGATTGTGATTGTACAAATTAATGCTGTATTTTAACAGATGGTTACACTGTGAATGTGATGGATTGACATGTGAAGACGAAGCAGAATTGGCTGCAGATTATGGCTACCATTGTGTTTTCTGCCGACCGCGAACAGGCAAAATCGGTCCATGTAAGTGTTACATATGTTTGTTCTGTTTTGTTATTTTTTTTTTTTTAACATTTTGCTGAAAAACTTGGCTTACTTCGTGCCGAGTTCGCTTGGCACACTAGTGACTTTGAAGCACAGAAAAGTAATTTCAAGCTGTTTTGTGATCCATTTGCCATAGATGTGGAAACTGCACCTATAAATTTGCAGATGGAGTTAATAGAGCTGCAGTGTAACGGGACACTAAAGGCAAAGTACGACACTGTGGGGCCTGCACAGTTCACTCGTTTCATTCCTGAAGAGATGCCCCGGCTTCGTCTACATGCGGCTTGAACCTTGAGCATGTTTGGTAGTACATATCTGTGTGAGCATCTGTTTTCTGTGATGAAGATTAACAAAACATCACACAGGAGTCGTCTCACTGATGAACACTTGCAGTCCATCATGAGAATCTCAATGACACAGAAAATTACTCTCAACATAAATGAACTTGTAGCCAAGAAAAGATGCCAAACATCGTGCTCTGACAAATTGACATAAGAGTGAAAATGCGTATACCAATGATTTTTTAATTATTAAAACTTTTTGTGTTTTAATTTATATTAATGTTAAAAAAATGCCTAATTTTCGGCTTATTGAATGTTTATACTGTTCGGCCAACAACCTTATGTGTGATTTGAGTTTTGGCCCACTGAGTGTTTGAGATTGAGACTCCTACTCTAGTCTCTAATTCATTCCCCTACTCCTATGAGCACCAAACAACAGGGGGGTATTTATTTATGAACTGTATTTTTAAAAAAAGGCCGGAAGCAGTTTCCTGCTATGGGTCAGTGATGTGCGTGAGCCTTCACATTTATTGTCCAGAATACACACAAGAATAGGTGGCCAGTCTTTACCTCAGTTTGATGGTTACCATCTTTACCTCAGTTTGATGGTTACCATCTTTACCTCAGTTTGATGGTTACCAGGGTAGCAGCAGGGGAACGTATTTTTGAAATTCAGAGGTGAAACAAAATAGAACACGAAATAGTGAAAAAATGGGGAAGCCAGTCAGTCACCCCTTCCTATCAGTGTAGAACCTAGTATATGAGATGGCCTACCATTTACATCCCTGTTGTATTATCTGTCATATCCTGCCAATTTATATCCTATGGTATTATCTTCACCTGTTTTAGTCATGTGTCCTGGTAACTGGCATTCATGTATCTGCTCAGATCTCAGACCTTTATGTCGTGGCTCAATCCTGTTTATCACCAGTTTACTGCTAAGTAATGTACACAAAGCCGGTCTCCGTGGCAAAGGCGTTACGGACGCGGTTCGTAATTCCAGCATTCGAAATAGCTGCAGCTGATTTGGCAGCAGACTGCGTCGCGCTGGGTTTTAGTGTGTTGGCATGGGAGTCGGTCGTTCAGAAAGCAATGGCAAACTACTGAACGTAAAACTTGCCAAGACATCAGCAACAGCAGTAAAATGCTGGTGTTGACAGTGATGTCTTGTAAATAGGATATGCAAAAAGAAACTACATAAAGAAGTCAGCATGGCTGAAAGGATAAGAGCGTTTACTCTCAAACTTCCTGTGTGCTGATACTGAGGTAGCGGGTTCAACAGTTGGACTAAAATGTTGACTTCTTGTCCTTGACTCTGGGATGTAAATTACAAGTACCTCAGAAGTCAGGATGGGGTTGCCTAATGGTGACGGACACTGGTATTAGGTAAAACTAATCCACACGCAAAAATATACACAAAGAAATCTCAGAAACATTGAGACTGTAGGCAGCGTTGCTGAATGAAATCAGTCAGACCATTAAAATATATGGGATGTATAAAGATACACAGTTCCTAGTTGAGATATGATGGAGAAGAGTGCAAAGTCGTGTTATGCAAGAGAAAGACAATGTTGCAGTTGGGTTGGCAGCATCAAGAATGGACTGTATGAGTTTACAGTGAAGATGTAGGACATGAAATGTTAGAGACTCTTTACAGCCAACCTGGCACTATATTGGTTTTCATAAAAATGGTTACAGAGAATCGCATAAAATACCACAATGGTGGACTGACTTCAATTAGAATCCCATGAAATACCACAATGGTGGACTGACTTTAGTTAGAATCCCATAAAATACCACAATAACGGACTGACTTCACACATTTCAAGTTAAGATTTCAGAGTATCGTATTTTTTTGCTCCAATGTCTTTTTCTGCATTGTAGTTATCTTTACAATTCATTTAACCTGTTATTTACTTCTATTCTTATTCACAGTACCTCCACCACCCCCTCCACCTTCTCCACCGAAGGAAGAACGAATCCCAACTCCACCCCCAGTTCTTTCATATGTTCCTCCAACACCAGAACAGCCGCGGCATTTCTTTGTGGATGGGGTGTATCTGTATCAGAGTGGCCTTAATCAGATACAGCGTCTGCAAGTAGCCAAACCCAAGACCTTCAAACAACAGCATCAGCAGTTACAGCGGCGAATGTCACGTAAGTCTCTCTCCTTATGCTTCCAAACTTTATGAAGGTATTGGCTTCTCTCTACCGTTAACCCTTTACAGGGCAGACGTTTGTCTGTTTTGTAGCCCTGAATGGGCAAGAAGAATTTTGAGGTTCGGTAAAATTCTGGGGTACGTTAGTAAAATCATCATATAAAAGGTGTTAGTCAACCGATTTAAATAAAAAGCAAAATGAAGTAAAAAGCATGCAGATTATTTTACTCATGTGAATGTTCCCGGTAATCCACACATGTACACAAATATTTACAAAATACAACATATTGTTTGTGATAGTCAGTCATTTATACGGCAGTTTACAAACACATTCGTTTATACGGCAATTTACAAACACATTTTCAGAATCAGAATAAATTTCTTTAAAGTTCGACTCACGACTGCTAATGCAAAGTAATGCTGATCACTGATATCTAGCTCTGATTAATAGTCAACTTCGTTCCCTTCAATGTCACTTAAATTGAACCCAGCGAAATCTCCACTATCTCTTGAAGAATCGTCAAAATCCATTTTGAAATACAAAGCGTTAAAACCCCCAAAAACTATTTTTAAAAATGCGTTCAAATTCAATATACACACTTGCGAATGGCGGCCACATTGTCAAGCTATCAGCGAAACCGAAAGTAGACAATCAGAAGTCTCGGAAAGCCGCGAGATTGCGTTTTTACAATGCATAATAGTCACGGACGCTTTCAGACGGTTTGCCCATTCCGGGGTAAAAACGTTCTCAGGTGTTTTGCCCGGTAAAGGGTTAAAGTAAAGATGGGGTTAGTATTCGTTAGGGAGTTCAAGGGTGTTATGGACAGGTCAAACTGGGGGAGAAAATGCTGGATGGTTTGACAGTCGCATGGAAGATATTCATTGGTGAAACTGATCAATAACACGAAAGACAATGTTTGTGGGGGGACATGGATCATCTACACTTTTCAGCATGGCGTATGATGATATAATACCATCATGTGCCCTGCCAAATAGCGTAGGTGCTCATGTTCTAGATAAATTCTGTTGATATTCTTCCAGGCCACAACTTTAGGCCATTCTGCTTCAGTTCTCTTGGTCTTCCTCTTGTGTCACTGATCTTTTTAGTCGTCATATTGTTTTCTATTGCCTCTCATCTCATTATATGACTAAAGAAATTGTTTGTCTCTTTGATGTGATGTCCTAGTTTAAAATATGTCATAGGCTAGTTTCTTATATGTGATAGGCTAGTTTATAAAATGTGATAGGCTAGTTTATAAAATGTGATAGGTTAGTTTCATGTATGTGGTATGTTAGTTTAAAATGTGAGATAGGTTAGTTTCTTGTTTGTGATACGTTAGTTTAAAATATGGATAGATTAGTTTTTTGTATGTGATATGCTAGTTTCTTCTGTGAGATAAGTTAGTTTCATGTATGTGATATGTTAGTTTAAAATATGTGATAGATTAGCATATTGTATGTGATATGCTACTTTAAAATATGTGATAGGTTAGTTCATGAATGTGATATGTTAGTTTATAAAATAGGGATAGATTAATCACGTGTATGTGATAGTGCTAGTTTCTTGTATGAGATAAGTTAGTTTCATGTATGTGGTATGTTAGTTTAAAATATATTATAGGCTAGTTTCTAATACATTACTTCGACTGCTAACACAGAACTAGAAGAACCAGATGAAGCAGCTATTGGAGGAGAGGAGTCAGGAACTCAGGAGGAGGTTGGAGAAGATGGCGTGAAGAAGAGGAAACCCAGACGAGTGTTTGGATTGGGTGTTGGAGGTTTCATCGTCAGACAGAGATCTCGTCAGTGGTTGGCCAAGCGTCAGGCATCATATGAAGAACAAGAAGATCATGATAAAGGTGTGTAGAGTTTCAATGTGGAAGTGTGTTCATGTCATTAGTTTTGTTTTCTGCCAACAATTGTAAGGTAGTTTATTTTTATGATGGCTGTTTAAGGTCAGGAGTTGACAGTTTGTGTAGTTAAAACTGTTCTGTATTTACTTTGTTGTTGCTGTTCTATTCTAGTATGAGGTGTAAAATAGTTAAAGTAAAAATAGTAAAGGATTGTTTTTTACACACCAAAAAACGTCATTTAAATATTTATTTATATATCTATAATTCATGCTTTTGTGCAAGAAAGGTCTATCTCTAAATGCATTGGGAACTGAAGTAAATTGGCATTGTAAATTGTAGACCACAAGGAAATGATAAATGTTATTTATTGGACATGTCAGCGGATGTGAAAGAATAGAGAAATGAACCTGAATATGGAAAAATACTATTCAAGAAAGACAGGGAAAGAAAGAAATATTACGTGAAAAACTTGATGTTAGCGATCCCCATCTTAATTAAAATATGTGACAGAGAGGAATGGAGAATCATGATCGCTATGTCTACCCCTGATCAAGCACACAAAGAAGAGGATTGTACTGTACGGAGAGCATTTCTTTGCTAGGATGTTAAGATATGAATGTACCCTGCAAGAGAATATGGAAGATAGAACACACAAGAGTAAAGTAGTACAGCCAACTGGCAACCAAATAATCTGTGGCAAGCACCATTCATAAAAAAGTTTCCTCTTCTGACCTTTTGACCAGATATAAAGAGCCAATCATCAAATCATTTTGCACTAATACATGTGATTGACTATTTTATTTAATGTCGTTAATTTTGTTTTTAAATCAGGAGCTGATCAGGCAGGGGAAAAATCAGACAAACCAAAACGGAGAAGAAAAATTAAGAAGTCAAAATTAGAAGTTGCTTTTCCCTTCTATATGCAGGTACTTTTATTGATTTCATTTGCAGACTTTCGTATATGCATCCTGTTTATAGCACATAACCAGTTTGATTTGATTTTTAAACATGCAATTTGTAGAAGAAAATGTTCTTTCAAGGAAAATTGGAAGTGGCAGACAAAAGACATTCTGGACAGATACAATTACAACTGGGTACACTCCTGTGATGTCACACTTGCATGTATTGCTGCAGATAGGGAGGAGTGGAAATACCTGGCTAATGACACATCCTTGGTTGATCTCATTAAATTGAATAAGTAGAAGGAGCATAGAACATGCAAGTGTACATTTCTAACAGTATAGCATCAATAGACGGGGTTCGCAACTGTCAGTCTATAATTGAATACATAAATAATGTAAAACAAAATTAAGGAGTTTGACAAACAATGGATGTACAAAATACAATCAACTGAATCAAGATTTAATTGAAGTCTTAATCAAAGAACAGAAATGCAAAGATGATTGTCTGCCAGTTTTTAACTACCTCCTTCCAGAATTTCAGGAGGAATGAGAAAATGTGTGTTGAGGTACTATTTATAACCTATTCTGTTGTATGCATGTAAAACATGGACAATAATCAGACAAACTGAGAAGCATCTGATGAAAGTAGAAATGTGGCTTCTGGAGAACATTCAAAGAATACCATGATGGAGGGACAACAAAACAATGAGACAGATCTTCAAGAAACAAATGAAAACTTTTAAGTTGATCAAAGACATTGGACATAAGATTGTTTGAGCACATTTTGAGGAGAAATTAGCTTGAAAGACTTAGTGACATCTGGTAAACTTGATGAGTAAAGAAGACAAAGAAAAAAGTAAATGGACATTTGGCCGCATGTCATGATCAGGGCAAGAACAAAGACCTGATCAGAGACTTTGGTTATCATGTGCGACTGAAAACTTGCCAGTTAGCATGGCACATGATGATGATGACGGGATGCACGTATTTTAACTGAAGTCTGGACCAAAGAACAGTAACGCAGGGTTATTGTTTGTCTGCCAGTTTTAAACCACCTCCCTTAACCCCGTCTGCATTTTCTCATTCCTACTTTACCAGTTTATCAGTTAGCCCTTTCTTACTTGAATTAGCTTTGTTGTGGTTTGCTCATTTTAAATGTTCTAACTCCCAAGTGTTTTTCATAGTTTTGTTGTTACTTCTATTTTTTTTTTAAATGTTGGATAAAGAACTAGACCAAGCATTTCATTTTGTATCTCTTATTTTGAGCTGTTGTTCATAATTTATATTAGCAGCACTAGAGTCAGTCATTGTATCCCATATGTGATAGATAATTGGTATGTTTTTTGACACATATTAGGAAGCCTTCTTTGGCAAGTCCATCCTTGACCAGACAAAAGAGACAACTAAAGGATTGCTGAAAACAGAATCTGATTCAGATCAAGAACAGTTTAGTCCCCCATCTAGAATGATGCCAGCTGCTGGTAAGATTTTCTTGTTCAAAAGTTTCTACCTGTATAATTTAAACAGTAAAGAAGAATTTTTATTTTACATTAAGATAAATTTGATTTGAACACATCATGTTGAACAAGTGTGGTTAAATTGCCATCTTGACCAAATTTAAAGTAGTAGAAAAAATAGAATGGCATAACTTTGTAAATTCAAAGTGCCAGACTGAGATAGATAGAACAAACAAAAGGCAGTTGGATTGTTAAATTTCATCAAAAGGACTCGGAGCATTGTGAAAAAAAAAAAATACAAAGATTTCTCATAATCAATGTTGCACACATTAAAAACATCATTTATTGGTTAGAACTTATAAAGAATACACCAGAATGACCCCCCCTCCCGAGAACTCCAAAATTAAAGAAAAGGACATATAAATTGAACACTGCTGTTCCCGGGAAGGTTAACCCGGTCAACAAATGCCCGCAGAAGTCGGATGTGTCGGTCTAACGGCGCAAGAACGCAGCTCTGCTGTAAACAGGCACAACGCAATCACATCCGAAAAAAAAACTCTGGATGAACGCAGAAGAAGAAGAAGAAGAAGAACACTGCTGTTACTGAGCCATTGAGATGTTACACAAACAATAACCAATGTTAATGTTACACAAACAGTAACCAGCGTACTGTGATGTTACACAAACAGTAACCAGCGTACTGTGATGTTACACAAACAGTAACCAGCGTACGGTGATGTTACACAAACAGTAACCAGCGTACTGTGATGTTACACAAACAGTAACCGCGTACTGTGATGTTACACAAACAGTAACCAGCGTACTGTGATGTTACACAAACAGTAACCAGCGTACTGTGATGTTACACAAACAGTAACCAGCATACTGTGATGTTACACAAACAGTAACCAGCGTACTGTGATGTTACACAAACAGTAACCGGCATACTGTGATGTTACACAAACAGTAACCAGCGTACTGTGATGTTACACAAACAGTAACCAGCATACTGTGATGTTACACAAACAGTAACCAGTGTACTGTGATGTTACACAAACAGTAACCAGCGTACTGTGATGTTACACAAACAGTAACCAGCGTACTGTGATGTTACACAAACAGTAACCAGTGTACTGTGATGTTACACAAACAGTAACCAGTGTACTGTGATGTTCCATAAACAGTAACCAACATACTGTGATGTTACACAAACAGTAACCAGCATACTGTGATGTTACACAACCATTAACCAATGCTGATGTTACACAAACAGTAACCAGCGTACTGTGATGTTACACAAACAGTAACCAGTGTACTGTGATGTTACACAGTAACCAGTGTACTGTGATGTTACACAAACAGTAACTAGTGTACTGTGATGTTACACAAACAGTAACCAGTGTACTGGGATGTTACACAAACAGTAACCAGCATACTGTGATGTTACACAAACAGTAACCAGTGTACTGTGATGTTACACAAACAGTAACCAGCGTACTGTGATGTTACACAAACAGTAACCAGCATACTGTGATGTTACACAAACATTAACCAATGCTGATGTTACACAAACAGTAACCAGCGTACTGTGATGTTACACAAACAGTAACCAGTGTACTGTGATGTTACACAGTAACCAGTGTACTGTGATGTTACACAAACAGTAACCAGTGTACTGTGATGTTACACAAACAGTAACCAGTGTACTGGGATGTTACACAAACAGTAACCAGCATACTGTGATGTTACACAAACAGTAACCAGTGTACTGTAATGTTACACAAACAGTAACCAGCATACTGTGATGTTACACAAACAGTAACCAGTGTATTGTGATGTTACACAAACAGTAACCAGTGTACTGTGATGTTACACAAACAGTAACCAGTGTACTGTGATGTTACACAAACAGTAACCAGTGTACTGTGATGTTACACAAACAGTAACCAGCTTACTGTGATGTTACACAAACAGTAACCAATGTGCTGTGATGTTACACAAACAGTAACCAATGTTGATGTTACACAAACTGTAACCAATGTACTGTGAAGGCTCCTTAGAATGGGGTGCAGCCGGGAAGATTAACCCGGTCAACAAATGCCCGCAGAAGTCGGATGTGTCGGCCTAACGGCGCAAGAACGCAGCTCTGCTGTAAACAGGCACAACGCAGTCACATCCGGAAAAAAAAAATCCGGATGAACGCAGAAGAAGAAGAATGGAGTGCACTATATATGTATACATGAAGGACCATGGTGGCAATGAATTGCAAACATTAAAGTCTAATTTGTTAATCTGCCTTTCAACAGATGTCAGTGGTGTCAAAACACTGGCTCTTGGCTCCGACATTGATAGTACAGTGCCTGCAACTGTCCCTGCCAGCTCGACTCTGTCTCGCCCGCAGACTTCCATGTCGGGATCGGAGCAGAGTGAGGATATTCATAGTTTAGGTATGTTTATTTGTGTCTGTTAAGTTCGGGAGTCTCTGTGGTGAAGTGGTCAAACCGTCTGCCTTCTGTTGCGAAGGTTGTGGGTTTGATTCCGGGCTACGTCTTTTTGTTCATGTGTGCATTTTCCTCGGAGACTCCCGGGGTTCGTTGCTGGAGCTACGATGTTTGTGCTTTGTGTGACACTTTTGACAGATCACCCTGCGGAAAGAGACCAAGCCATATGGGATAGAACCCGGTGCAATGAAGTCCATCCTCTCGAATTTTCAGACTTTTTTAAAAGTTAGCAGGAGATCAACATGGCAGAATAGATAAGAGCACTGGTTGGACTGCTTGCTGATGCTGGGGCAGCAGCTTCAGTTCCTACACTGGTCAGCTGGACTAAAATGCTGCCTTATCCTTGACATGATGTAAATGACAAGAACCTCAGAAATTGGCGTAAATTTGCCTGATAGCAAGGGACATGCTGAAAATCAGTCGAGTGCATTTCACAGTAGTGGCAACTATTAGCTGATTCTGACATTCTACAAGATCCATTCTACAAGATCTGAATATTAAAGAAAAATGTTTCATAAACAGTTATTATTATCTACTATGCTCGAGTTCAAAGCGAGCAAACAGAAAAAAAGTAAAATAAAATTAGCAAATCACCATATTGTGGTAACAGAAATATCAATTGGGAAACCTTTTGAGGCCACCAAGACAGTTCATATATCAACACATATGTATTGATTTGGACTTAACATTTCTTATCCCTACTTCTGCTTCTATGAGTGCCAGAAATATACATGTGTTGATTTATGAACTGCCATGGTAAAAGAAGACCTACATGACCAAAACATTTTCAGTATTCTTAATACCTCTTCCTCCTGCTCCCTTTATCTGTCTCTGGATTATAGGTCCTTGGCTATCTCTTGTAACTACTACCGCGACTTTCCTATTTTATTTATGTGTTCGCCATACCTCTGTCTGTTTTGGGCTCCCTATATTTTGTTTACTTTTGGGATTTTAGACGATAGACTGTCTCATTAATTTATTCATAATTTTCTCAGTGTGCAAACATTTCGTGGTCATGATGTGCCATGCTGATAAGCGTGGGCGGTCATGTTTTGTCATCTAACACGATTACCAGAGTTGTGGATCACCTCTGTGTTTTTGTCTTGATTATGCCATGTGGTCAAACTATCTAGATATTTACCTCACTGCCTTCCCCTTGTTCTTTTCCCCTTAATCTTGCCAGACGTCACCAAGTTTTTCACCTTATTTCTTCTCATAACATGCCCCAAAAAATCTTGACTGTCTATGTCTGATGTCTAATTTCTCTAATCAGTTTACCGTTTTCATTTGTTTCTTGAAGGACTTAATCATTGGTTTTTCTGTCTGTCCGTGGTATTCTTTGCATCTTCCTCATAGACCACATTTCCACATCTGTTAGATGTTTTTCAGCTTGTCTGTTCATTGTCCACTGCTCACATCCAGGTTCTTCAGCACTCCTTTTCTTGTTGTGCAAACTTTTACAGGCTAAGATTTGGTCAATGTAAGAACAAAATGAAAAATAAAAAACATATCTCAATGCAACAAAAACAGAAATAATGACAACCGACAATGGCAACAGATGTATTTATCGAAGGAGAGAATTTACAGAAATGAAGCAGTTTTATAAATCTAGGTCTCTGCTGATGGACGATGGAATTCTTGACAGAAATTAAGAGAACAAACATTGTTCTATAAAAACTAAACTAGTTAAAATGTGTGGATTGGAAATGATGGAACAACAAAAGACGGAGTACTAGGTAAATGAAAAGTAAAGGATCCTTTTTACATGCCTTAAGGTATATTAGTCATATGATGACCTTATTTTTAGGAGCATGTATATTTCCTGTGTGAATCTTGGATATTGATCAAATCAGCTGTAAAGCTCGAGTAGCCGTTTAATAGAAATGTTACAGAAGAGTGTTAAAAATTCATTGAACAGAAAGTAGAAAAAACAGATCTAACCGACAATGTCAGTCCTGAAGAAGATAGGGCAAACAAAAGTCAGGAAAATTTAATATTATGGACATGTAGAAAGATATGAAAGTCTAGAAAAAGTAATTATGGAAGAAAGTTTACCAATGAGGTGGAAGAGGGCAGGACCACATGTTGATGCATTCAAGAAGTTATTGATAATTTACTCATGATATCAACAGCAGTGCATTTGGCTTATGACAGAAAGACATTATAAAAGACTTATGAGGGATAAGTTCTGCACAAGACAGGCCGTCAGATGAATGAACCTACTCAGGCACTAACAGATGACAGTATGGTCGGTCCTCTTTGTTAACCTTGGACAGACAATAACAGTGTACAAGGCACCACATGGCCACTGACTGCTTCAGCTTAGCCTTCCTCTTCTTCTTCTTTCGTTATGCTCAAACAACCATGGGTATCTCATAGATGACCTCACTCACTGGCTCCTTGCCTTCTTGACAGACAATAGTCTGTTACTTTGTGCTTAAAAAAAAAAGTCATAATAACTGCTACCAGACCTTGGATGGAGTTATAACTCTCCATAGCTGTTCCAATCCATAGATGGCCAAGATCGAGACAAATAGTGATATTCTACAAGATCCATTCTATAGGGTGTATTTTTAATGATTGTGCAGTGTTTGAAAATATTTTCAGTCAAGTTTTGTATTCACCCTCTGTAAAGTTCATGCAACATAATAGGTAAATACAAAACTTGGACCGGCGATATTTTCCAACACTGCACAGTCATTAAAAATACACTATGTACAAGATCTGAATATTAAAGAAAAATGTTTCATAAACATGTTTCTGAAACTGTAAGACTTTCATTGTAATGTGGATGGAACAGACATGGAAGGCGTGATTCCTGGAAGAATAGACGGGCCGATCAGCACGAAGCTGGACACAGGACATTGAAGACACCTTGGGCCTGAATATGCTTCAAGTAGTGGAACTGGTAAAAGATCAAGAATCTGTCCAATGGGCTGTTATGAGAGCAATGTTCTGTAAAGGACCTGCTACATGACAATAAAAGTCGCTTAAAAGTTGACAGGGTTGACTTCATTGCACTGAGTTTTTATCCCATATGGCTCAGTCTCTTTCTGCAGTGCGGAAAGCGTCACACAAAGCACAAACTCTGTAGCTCCAGCAACAACCCCCAGGAGTCTCCGAAAAAATGCACTCGTGAACCGAAAGACGCTGCCTGGAATTGAACCCACAGCCTTCTGAACCCGAGTCAGACAGCTTGGCCACTTCACCACAGAGACTCTATACATGACAATGATCTCTCACAAACAGTGTTGTCTCTTTCGTCACTCTACAGTTTTGTCTTTGGTGAGGCTTCATAAGGCTACTTTGTAGCTCTTCACCTCTCGTAGAACTCACCGTCTTGAAGGATATACCCCTTTGTTAATTCTTAAGTGAGGGAGAACAAAAAACCGAAACATGATAAATTTATTAATTGTTTTTTTGTTTTTCATTGTGATGTTATTTTGTGTTCTTTTATTGGAAGTTTTCAAAAGAAGGCAGGTGGTGGATGAAATTTTGAGGGCAGCCGACAGATATTTGTTGGTCATGGTCTCGAGTTCATGACAGCAGGCAGAGGAGCTCTTCTTGAGTCAATGGCTGCGGTCTCCAACCAGTACGGTCACTGCCATAGAGGAAAACAACGGCAAACTACCTCTTTAAAAGTGCCTAGTATATCATGATTCGCTTAAAGACTGATCATCGCAAGACAAGGACAGAGACATTAAAATTAGCAACATGGAACGTTAGGACGTTAAACGACGACGAAAAATTAGAGAACATAAAACAAGAAATTGAAAGGGAAAAAATTAATATTTTAGGTATGTGCGAAACGAGATGAACAGGAGCAGGCATCAAGATAGATGAAGATTTCAAGATTATTTATTCTGGAGGTGAAGATCGTCATAGGGGAATGGCAATTATTTGGACCGGAAAACATCAAAATCTGTTCAAGGATATTGGGCCGTGTCGGACCGAGTTCTACTAGTTAAATTAAGTGGCAGACCTTTTAGCATAAATATTATTCAAGTATATGCCCCAACAGGAGAATCCAGTGAAGATAGTGTAGAAGAATTTTATAATGACATAGAGTCTGAAATGTAAAAATTCAGAAATAAACATCATAATAGGGGACTTCAATGCAAAAGTAGGAAATCAAGGGGATAGATACACAGTAGGAAACTATGGTTTAGGAGAGAGAAATGAAAGAGGATACAGACTCGTGGAGTGGGCAAAAGAACAGGAAATGATTGTAGGAAACACCTGGTTTAAGCAACACCCTAGAAGATTATGGACATGGAGGAGTCCTGATAGCAGGATTGGAAACCAGATTGACTACATTCTCATTAGCAGAAGATTTAGAAACGCGCTAACAGTAGCAAAAACAGTTCCCAGTGCTGATTGTTATAGTGACCACAGATTACTCGCAGGAACATTGAGGATAAAGTTGAAGAAAGTCAAATATATAACAGGAAACACTAAATATGATTTGTGTACATTGAGTAATGACAAGGAAATACAAAACAAATTCAACATAGAAGTACAGAACAAATTTGAAATATTGTCTGATCTAGAGATATTATTCCAAGATGTGGATGATCAATGGGAAACGTTGAAGAATTCAATCAATGTGGCTGCAGAAACAACTATTCCAAAATTAAAGAAGGTGGGTCATAAGAAATGGATGACTGAAGAAATTTTACTCCTCATGGAAACAAGAAGACTCAACAAAAATAATTCTGTCAAATATGAAGAAATTCACAGACAAGTCAGAATATTATGTAAGGAGGCAAAAGAATCATGGCTTGAGGAAAAGTGCTTAGAAATTGAAAACCAACACAACAGTCAAAATACCAAATTAGTGCACAAAAGAATTCAGGAACTTAATAATAAAAGAACAAGTACATCAACAGGGTGTCTAAATACTAAAGGTGGCAAAATCATAATAGAAAAAGACCAGATTCTACATGTATGGACAGATTATGTGAAACACCTTTATGATGATAACAGAGACGAACAGTATGATATTAGATTTAATCATGAAGGACCGCCAATTTTGGAGATGGAGGTTCGAAATGTTCTTAAGCATATGAAAGCTGGCAAGGCCCCCGGTGCAGATAACATCACAACAGAAATGATTAAAGCTTTAGAAGAATTTGGACTAGAGCAAGTCACCAGACTGCTGAACACATTATATGATACTGAATTATGTAACTCTGTATTTATTGCAATCCCAAAGAAATCAGGAACCTTGGAATGTGATCAACATAGAACAATTAGTATAATGAAATCACATCACAAAGATTTTGCTAAGAATTATCATGCATAGAGTGAGGAAGAAGATACAACCTGAAATAGGGGAAGAACAATGTGGGTTTGTAGAAGGAAAGGGTACAGTAAATGCTGTGTATATGCTGCAAACAGTTATTGAACATGCTATAGAAGTAAACAAGGATATACATCTTTGCTTTATTGACTATACAAAGGCTTTTGATAGAGTTAGACATGTCAACATGGTGGATATGCTTGCAGATCTACAAATTGATGGGAAAGACATTAGACTTATAAAAAAACATATATTGGAAACAACAAGCTGCAATAAGGATTGATAATGAAGTGGGACAGTATCAGCCAATTAAGAGAGGTGTTAGGCAGGGATGTGTGATGTCTCCAGATCTTTTTTCCCTATACAGTGAAAATATTTTCAGAAATGTAGAGGATATAAATGGAATCAGCATTGGAGGACGAAACATCAATAACATTAGATATGCAGATGATACAGTATTAATTGCAGACAATGCGCAGGATCCTGCAACAATTAGTAGATGCGGTTGTTGTACACAGTGAGCAACTGGGGTTAGAATTAAATTGTAAAAGACTACAGGTTATGGTCGTCACTAGGAAGGAAGAAGTGCCACAATGTAATATACAAGTAAATGGAAATATTCTTCAACAAGTGAATCGGTACAATTATCTTGGAACAGTCATAACATCTGATGGGAGATGCCTTGAAGAGATTAGAACAAGAATCGCCATTGCGAAAGTAGCCTTTAGCAAGATGAAAAACATTCTGACCAATAAAAAGATGTCAATTGAAATGAGAAAAAGAGTGTTGAGGGGATACATAGAGCCTGTTCTTTTGTATGGATGTGAAACTTGGACAATGAGCAGTCAAGCTGAAAAACATCTGATGGCTGCAGAAATGTGGTTTCTGAGGAAAATGCAAAGAATACCATGGACAGACAGAAAAACCAATGACCAAGTACTACAGGAGACAAATGAACATCGTAAACTGAGTAGAGAAATTAGATGTAGACAGTCAAAATTGTTTGGACATGTAATGAGAAGAAATGGATTGGAGAACTTGGTGACAACTGGCAAGATCGAAGGGAACAGACCAAGAGGAAGACCGAGAGGAAAATACCTGGATGGCTTGGCCACATGGCATGGACGAGACAGGAATACTGAGCTGATCCACGACACTGGTGATCGAGTGAAATGGCGAGTCATGACCGCCCACGCTTTCCGGCATGGCACATGATTGATTGATTGATTGATTTTCATTGTTTGATTTTCAGATGAGTCAGATTTGAAAGATATTCTTCACGAATTCCAGGAGAATGATGACATCTTCAGCATTATCCATGAGGAACTCAAGGATGATGGTCAGTAGTTGTGTAGAACAGATGTGCTTGATTTGAGAAAAGTCTTTCAATGCACATATATATCTTCATAAGTGTTCCAGTCTCCTCAGATAGATCAGACCAGGAGAATCTGAACACAGTGAACAAATCCTGTAGCACCAGCATGGATCCACCTGTGTGTATTCCAGAATCACACATTCTTTAAAAATTCTTTTTTTGGGGGGTGGGATTTTACAAATTTTGGATCAATTTCTAACTGCCAATATGCCACAGAGCAGGTGCGCCAATGCACAGTATAAAAAGGATAGAAGGAAAATCCCGAAAGGAATAGTGCACCGAAACCATGACATAGGAAAATGCGTCACGCAAATGACAACGTGACAACAAAGGATATGTTGTGTTGACATCAAGCTGAACGGACGTGTATTCGATCGGGAGAGCAATTCGATCTGGATAGTGGATTGTTGGCAGGCTAGCAGCAGACTTATTCCAAATTAAGGACAGCTAGCAACATATCTGGAAAACGCCATGGATTTTTGAACGGCGGCAAGCTCTAGACAGCCAGAGATTCGGAGGAAGATGATTGGTATGGACGACCTGAAGGAACAGAGAGGAATCGAATGTTAGTCAACGGCGGTTAGGAAAGATGCAGGACGGCATATGAGGTCGTGCATTAATAATTAGTTGCCCTCCAGGGTATCACGAGACACTAATGAGTCACCACCTAATATATATGTGACAGTTCTTTGAAATCCGGAAATTAAACGGCAGTATCGTTTCCTGAGCGTTGTGCATTCATTCCATGTTCGACAGTGAGTGCCTGAAGTCATTTCTCCAGTGAGCCAATTCATGTGCCTTGCTGCAAGTCCATCAGATGAGAATTCCGTGGCATAATACTTGAGGAAAAGAGGACTTGCGATTTGGCATACATGGGGGATCGTCCGTTGTCATTTGCGTGACACATTTTCCTATGTCATGATTTCGGTGCACTATTCCTTTCGGGATTTTCCTTCTATCCTTTTTATACTGTGCATTGGCGCACCTGCTCTGTGGCATTTATTTTAGCTTACAAATGGGCCCTCCTGAAAGTTTTGTTTACAGTATCCAAGAAGGCTAGATATCTGATCCATTGCTCCAGATAAGGTGGAAGTATATCATTCTTTTCTAATAAACACACAATTCATATAATTCACACTGTGAATTGAACTAGGTCTACTTGAGCGAGAGGCAACATCATACCTTTAAGCCACTCCACACCCTAGCTGTAAAGAATAGTTCACTTGTGAGTCAGACATTTATTATTATGCATTAACTTGTGACCCAGACATTATTACTTTAAGTTAACATTTAACCAAGATATTTATTACTTAAACTTTTAAGCTAAAATTGATTACTTAAACTGGTGACCCAGACAATTTATAACTTGTTCACCAGACATTGATTACTTTCACTTGTGAACCAGACATTTATAACTTTAACTTATTCACCAGACATTGATTACTTAAAATTGTGAGCCATTTATTGATTACTTTCACTTGTGAGCCAGACATTTATTATTTTAACTTGTGAACCAGACATTTATTATTTTCATTTGTGAGCCAGACATTTATTACTTTCATTTGTGAACCAGACATTGATTATTTTACTTGTGAACCAGACATTTATTACATTAACGTGTGAACCAGACATTGATTACTTTCACTTGTGAACCAGACATTTATTACATTAACTTGTGAACCAGACATTTATTACATTAACTTGTGAACCAGACATTGATTACTTTCACTTGTGAACCATTTATTAAATTAACTGGTGAACCAGACATTGATTACTTACACTTGTGAACCAGACATTGATTACTTACACATGTGAACCAGACATTTATTGCTTTAATTTCTTCTTCTTCTTCTTCTTCGTTCATCCGGAGTTTTTTTTCCGGACGTGATTGCGTTGTGCCTGTTTACAGCAGAGCTGCGTTCTTGCGCCGTTAGGCCGACACATCCGACTTCTGCGGGCATTTGTTGACCGGGTTAAGGGGTTAACCTTCTTGCTTTAATTTGAGAGCCAGACATTTATTATTTTAACTTGTGAACCAGACGTTTATTACTTACACTTATGAACCAGACGGGGCGCTGCGTGGTCTCGAGGTATGGTGTCCGCCTCGAGTGTTGGAGGTCCTGGGTTCAAGCCCCGGTGAGAACAGGGATTTTTTTTTAACGTGGACTTCTAGTAATAAAAAATTCCTTGTCTCTGGGTAGTGAGACCGGACACCCGCGTGTGTTGATGCGCACGTAAAAAATCCCGTGGCAGTTGGAAATCGAAAAAAAGAGTAGCCTAACGGCGCTGCCTGGGCAAAATTTTGATTTAAAAATCTACCCAAAGTATTTCAGGATCCTTGCCCGAGCTACAGAGTTCGTGCACAGAGCTGAGTTTCTCCAGACTCAGGTTTAGGTTAGGAGGAGAACGGAGCACTTGTGGATTACATCCGTGTGCTGTGATGTTGATCCATCGACTAAACTAAACTAAACTATGAACCAGACATTGATTACTTTAAATTAACAAATCACCCTGAATATTTATTGCTGAAATTAATAACTGCCTGGGACAGAGATTTAAGATAAATGCACATGGTAAATTGGAAGAGAACTATCTTCATTCCAATACCAAAAAAGGGCAACCTGAAATTATGCACCAACTATAGAACTGTTGCCCTGATAAGTCATGCAAGTAAAATTCTACTAAAAGTCATAATGCGAAGACTTAGTAAGAAAATGGAAGAAGAGATTAACGTAGTTCAAGCTGGATTTAGACAAGGAAGAGGAACAAGAGATCACATATTCAACATGCGTTTAATAATAGAGAAGTGCAGAGAATTTAATGTAAACCTATTCTCATGTTTTGTGGATTATTCAAAGGCATTTGACTGTGTACAGCATCAGAAACTTTGGGAAATCATTAGGAATATGGGCTTTCCTTCACATGTAGTACAACTCATAAAAATGCTATATCTAGACCAACAAGCAGCAGTTAGAATAGATGGCGAGACATCAGATTGGTTTGACATCAAGCAAGGAGTCCGTCAGGGCTGCGTGCTGTCACCCTATTTGTTTAACATGTATGCCGAAAATATAATGAGAAATGTAAGAGATGATATAAACAGGGAGCCATATGATGCCCTAAATATCGGCGGTCATGGCATACCAGAGATTCGATATGCTGATGATACAGTATTACTATCCACAACACAGAATGGCATAGAAAACCTAATAGCCTCAACACAATTGAATAGTGAAAATCACAACTTATATCTTAACATAGCAAAAACTAAGATAATGCATACAGATAAAACTACTATGGAGGAAGAAATATACATTAATGGGGAAAAATTGGAGGTGGTGGAAAATATTGAATATCTTGGGTCATTGATTACGAATAATTGTGACACAATGAAAGAAATTAAACGGCGACTATCCATTGCTCTTCAAAGACTAAAACAGATGAATAAATTATGGTGTGGGACAGACAGAACTACAAAAATTAGATTTTTAAGAGCATGCATCTTTCCCATTGCAACATACGCCTGTGAGACATGGACTCTTACTAAACAAGCTGAACAGCGCATACATGCCTTTGAATATAAATGTTATAGACAAGTTCTAAGAATATCTTGGGTAAAGAAAAGAACAAATGCATCCATACTTCAAGAGTTGAATATTGAGTAGGGATGGCTATTAAAGACGATAAAACAAAGAAAATTGAAGTATTTTGGTCACTTGAAACGTCACGAAAGTTTGGAGAGAACAATAATGGAAGGGTATATGCCTGGGAAGAGAGGAAGAGGAAGGCCAAAGAGAAGATGGGTGCAGGATGTGGCGGATGATCTCCAGATGGGTGTATGAGACGCGGGACATCCTGCTTGTGATCGAGAAGTTTTCCGGAAGGTTGTTATGGGAGCAAGGTTCTGCAAAGGACATGCTACTGAATGAATGACATGGTAAATTAATGAACGTGTGATGACTTGCTCAATATAGCATGAGTTTGTAAAGGACAATGTTAACAATTGTTGTCAGCTGTTAAAAAATGCCTAGGTTAAGACTGTTTGACTCTTGCTCCTGTTTATGAATGATAGGACTTTCACTAGACGGCATGGAAGCAATGACCAGCAAAGACAGCGGGCCCAGTAAATCCAGTGAGCTCTCTGACAACCTGGAGAACATGCTGGGGTCTGACATGGAGAAGGAACTTGATGTCGAGCATATGATCACAGAAGGTAGCATTTTTGTTGTTAATTGATTTTCTTGTTATTGCTGCTGAGTTTACATTGCTGCATGTAGATATGTTTTAGTGGATTTAGTTGGTAACGTTTTGTATTGTAGGTTCTAATTGTAATATGTAAACATGTTTTGTGGATTTTGGTATAGTTGCATTATGTTTTATAGGTTACAATTGTAGTTTTTATGGTGTTTCTTTGTGTGTGGATTCATATTGTTTTTGTGGATTTGAATTTTCAGCATTATGTTTTAAGTCCTACAGGAAACAAATGAAAACCATAAACTGAGTAAAGAAATTAGTCTTGGTCAAGATTTGTTGGGCATGTTATGAAAAGAAATAAGCTAGAGAACTAGGTGACAACTGGCAAAATTGAGGGGAAAAGAACAAGGGAAGGCAGAGAAGTAAATATCTGGATGGCTTGGCCACATGGCATATTCGAGACAAACAGATCTGTTCCACGACTTTGATGGTCAGGTGAGACGGCAAAACTTGACCTCCCATGCTTACTGACATGGCATATGACAATGTTTTTTTGTTGAATTTGGAAGCCATATTCTATAGATTAAAAGCAAGTAAAGGATCCCTTTTTGTACCACAAGGTGTGTTGGATAATATCATGTTTCACATTGTTTAACCACTCAGTGGGTGAAGTATTCAGTAGCATGCTAGTCACCTTTAATTTTAAGAAAGTGTTCTGGTATCCAATTTTATGGGTCAACAGGTCAGTGATTATAAAACTCCCAGCCTTGGAGGGGATTTAAACACATGATCACCGGGCTAGCAGGCGAGCATGCTAGCCACTGCTCTACTGTAGCTCCCTCATGTTCTGTAGACATAGTGGTGTTTCTATGGTATAGACATAGTGGTGTTTCTATGGTATAGACAGTGGTGTTTCTATGGTATAGACAGTGGTGTTTCTATGGTATAGACATAGTGGTGTTTCTATGGTATAGACATAGTGGTGTTTCTATGGTATAGACTGGTGTTTCTATGGTATAGACATAGTGGTGTTTCCATGGTATAGACATAGTGGTGTTTCCATGGTATAGACATAGTGGTGTTTTTATGGTATAGACATGGTGGTGTTTCCATGGTATAGACATAGTGGTATTTTTATGGTATAGACATGGCGGTGTTTCCATGGTATAGACATAGTGGTGTTTTTATGGTATAGACATGGTGATGTTTCCATGGTATAGACATTGTGTTGTTTCCATGGTATAGAAATAGTGGTGTTTTTATGGTACATATATAGTGGTGTTTTTATGGTATAGACATAGTGGTGTTATTATGGTATAGACATCATCATCATCCTCATCATCATCATCATATATGGCTCTGTTTAAAAAAAAAGTGTCATTTGCCATGAATTTGACTCAGTTCTGTTCACAGCACCACCCTGTAGCATTCACAGCTAGCAGCTTTGTTGCACTGATGTCCTTAAACTGGGTTTTGTTGTTTTGCAATTTCCTAGGTCTGGTGCACTTTGACAGCAAGACAGTGGAAGACATATTCTCAGGTGTCTTGTCAGATTCTCAACCCAACCAGTCTGCAGACACCAACACATCAACAGGTAAATAAATGTAAACACACCAACAGGTAAAAGTAAGCAGCAGGCTATTTGTTCACTTCTATCACCTGTGTGTTATTGGGGCCCTTTAGGGAAGCAAAGAATAGTAACTCTGTAACCTGCCATGCACGTCATAAGAGGCAGCTATGGGGGGTTGGCGGGACTGGCTGCTCTGTTTGGCAGAAAATTTAAGCTGCAAAATCCAGCCAATTGGTTGAGGGCCCATGCTTCAATGTGGGAAAATAGGCAGAAGTTCAGTTTTATAAGGGGTAGGGTTATGATGTCACATCTAGTTTGAACAGACTGGGTACAGTTCACAATGTGGGCATGTGGATTAGAGGTATGATGTCTTCATCTAGTTTGAACAGACTGGGTACAATTCACAATGTGGGCATGTGGATTAGAGGTATGATGTCTGCGTCTAGTTTGAACAGACTGGGTACAATTCACAATGTGGGCAGGTGGATTAGAGGTATGATGTACCTTGAGGACACTCAGAACCCTTCACCATAAGATCTGGAGTACGACAAGGTTGTGTCCTGTCCTCTCTCTTGTTCATAACATATATAGACAACATATGTAAAGAAACCAGCCAAACAGAGACCGCAAGAATACTGCATGATGAGAACACAGAAGAAGAACCATCTGCATATCTAACCATTAGAGAACTCCTGTTTGCGGACGACCAAGCACTAATAGCAAAATCAGAAGCTGAATTACAAGACCACATGAATAGTCTAAACGAAATGTGTAGGGAACATAACATGAAAATTAGCGCAAGCAAAACAGAGGTAATGACTATAACTAAAGAAGAAAAAACAACAACAATTCACCTAAACGAACATCCCTTGAAACAAGTAAAGAGTTTCAGGTACCTAGGAAGTATAATATCATCAAATGGCAGATCAGAAGACGAGATCGAAAATAGATGTAATAAGGCAAACCAACTCATTGGACAAATGGCACCAATACTAAAGAACAAACATGTATCAATAACTACTAAGAAAGCACTTTACAATACAATCTTCCTACCAACTCTATGCTACCAATGCCAAACCTGGACAATGACAGAAAAAGAGAAAAGAAAAATCACAACAACAGAAATGAGATTCCTGAGAAGAATACTCAACGTATCAAGAAGAGATAAGATCAGAAATGAAGAAATCAGGACTAAAGTGGGGTTATAGCTGCGCTAGATTTTATTAGAAAGCAGCAAGTCAAATGGTTTGGACATGCAAGTAGGTTACCAGTCAACAGAATACCACAACAAGCAATGATGTACAGACCAAATGGAAACAGAGGAAGAGGCCGACGACGTAAACATTGGACGGAGGGAATAGCGGAGTCCATGGGAATATCGATACATGAAGCCCATAATCGAGCACTCTCACGATGTTTATACTTCACCTCGACACCGCAAGGTACAAGAGGAACACGATGAGATGAGAAAGCATGGCAAACTATTGAACGTAAACTTGCCAAGAAATTATAAACAGCAACAAAAATGCCTGGGTTGACTGTGATGTCCTGTAAAGGATCCATAGCTAATTAACTCTATAGTCCTATTACTCAATATAAGTTCATGTTCTGCATCTTTTAGTGTCTTAATGCAGTATTGTCTAGAATTTATTCTCTCTGCCATCCTCAATCTCTCTTTCCATGAATCCTGCCAGTTGTTACAACATATTCCGTTACACAATGTTTACATTGCATTTACAGGACAATTTACAATGCCCATACAATCGGGCATGCCAGGCTCGTCACAAGGGCAGTGCAACCAGTCTCCACACCCCGGCTTGTCTTCATCTCAAGGCCCAGCAATGAGAGGGCCGATTGGATCACAGCCTGTGTCTGGCCCCTCTAGTCTCCCTCCATTTGGCTTGCCATTCAGCCCACATTATGGGTAAGTCGAGGACATAGTCACAGGCATACAGCATATATTATATTTAAATCTACAACACAGTAACAGAAATACGACCCTCATTATGATTGTCTAAAACAGCCACAAACGTACAGCCCAGATTATGATTATGTCAAATAGTCACAGACATACAATCCACATTATGAGCAAGTCTAAGACATTGTATCAGTTTGAATGTGGGATTAACAAATTGCGTCAGTAACTCCTTCACCATAGACCAAAGATATATATATATATTTGTTTGTGTGTGTGGGTGGGGTCGGGGTCGGTCGGTCAGTCGCTGGTTGGCTGGCTGCCTGCCTGTCTCATAACATTGAAATATGAATTGTTTATGTTTGGGATATGTTTACACTACGTTTCTTTTTTTTCCCTCAATCTAAATGAAATATTCATGATAGATAATTGGTGTGTGAAAGATGAGTGATTGGAAGGGCCTAATGTTAGATGTTCCAGCAAGCCCAATTTGGGTGCAGTTAAGCCCTTTAAAAATAAAGTTTGTTTGACTTAAAAAAAATAATTTATGTCACACTAATAATAAACATTGACGGTCATGATTCGCCATCAGGTCAGGTCTATTTTTGTCCCAGTTATGTCATATGGCTAAGCCATCCAGGTATTTTTAACTTTCTTTTTCCCCTTGTTTCTTTCCCCCTTGTTTCTTTCCCACCAAGTTTGGCAGTTGTCATTAAGTTGTCTAGTTTATTTCTCCTCACACCATGCCCAAATAATCTGGGCTCTCTACTTTCTTTCTAGAAGAACTGGTTCATTTGTTTTTCTATCTGTCCATGGTATTCTTTGTATTTTCCTAAGAAACCAGATTTCTGCTGTCATTAGATGTTTCTCAACTTGTCTGTGTTTATTGTCTGCGTTTATATGTTGTTTGTCCATCAAGAATGATGATGACCATTCATTTCATCCAGTGGGGTTGAAAGTATGGAGTCATGAGTTCTAAGATGGCTGATAAGGCCTATTTTGGCTCAAAATGTTCTTTGACAATGTGGGCAAAGAATGCTTGACGTTCCAGGAGGAGAATCTCCTGCAGTGGTTTTTCTGTCCAGCCTTTTCTTCACAGCTCTTGCAGTCCTCGTTGCTTCACAAGTGACTGCACCCTTATGTAATGATGTATGCCACAAATATAATGTGAATATAAACGCCACACTTTTATATATAGATAGACAGACCGACACACGCACACACACACGAGCACACACACACACACAGTCACTCATTCTGTCTCTGCTGTCGTTTTAATATGAACATTATTATCTGTATTGTTATTGTAGATACCATTAGTGTCATTGACATGGTGATAATTACTACTACTGTCATCATAATTCATTTGCCCTAGTTCAACTACTATTGAATCGAAAATGCAGCTACTTTTCAGTGCAAATTAATTTTATTTTAATGCTTACTTTATTTTTTAGGCCCCAGATGGGTCAGAATTTCCCCCAGGGGTTGGGGCAAGGCTTGCAGGGACCCCCGGGGCCATCCAGCACTCTGTCACCATGGGGCATAATGGATGATGATGCTGGAGACAGTAACAAGAGGACTATCTTAAAGTGGGAGCAGGAAGAAGAGATGGGAGACCTGGCCACAATATCCTGTGTCTTATATGTTAATATGTGCCATCCTGATTTAAAACAGAAGTATCCAGGTACTTTTTAAAGCATGTTGTCTTATGTTTTTGAGTACTTTTATTCTCTTCTTTCTTTTCTTTTCTTTTTTTTAAATAAAACAAATGTTTCTGCTCTAGTGTTTAGATTATTGTTATTCTGCACCTAATTTTCTTTCATGGCCACTCACACATAGGTATATAACACATATCGCTAAACTTGCAAAACTGTCAAGGAAGCAAGTGGTGTTTTGTCCATGACAACAAACCGCCTTACGATGGAAACAATGGCTGTAACAATTGCCCTGAATTGGCACAACCATGCAAAAGTTTTTACACAACTGCATACTGAACATAGCTCAAAAAGCTCTAGACTGTTGTAACACAAGTGGCTCAACACGCTGAACACATCACAATTAGTCAAAAGCTAACGTTAATATATGTAGTTGGACACTTGGCGTGAAAGGGAACAAGCAAGTCATCAGTTGGCAAACATGGCAAAGATCGAGGTCGGAAGAGTGATGGATGGGCCAAACATCAGTACTGTAAGAGATGCTGGATGAATAGATGACTGTAAGGAAACCTGAGAATCTGCTTCTTTGCCCAGAGTGAGGGAGATAGGAGTGAAGCAGAAAGCCGCCAGGCATGAACATTTTGTCAAGAGCACAAGACAGAATTCAAACATTCAGTCGATTATACACTGGCGGAGATCAGAGTACCTGTTGATATGTCCAGTGTGTGATGATGAGGTCCTCATTAGTCACTACTCACATATTTCTCATACTGTCTCTTCTTCCTTTCCCTCCCTTCTTCCCTTCTCCTTTTTCACCCTTCTCTCCTTTTTCACCCTTCTTTCTCTGTCTCTCCCTCTCTCATTTGTGCTCTCATCCCCCTCTCTTTCCAGGTTCTCTTTCTTCTCCCCCCCCCCCCTACTCTCTTCCCTTTCTTTGTTGTTTTCTCTCCTCTCTCTAATCACTAATCACTATTCATGCATTTCTCATACTGTCTCTTCTCTCTTTCCCTCCCTTCCTCCCTTCTCCTTTTTCACACTTCTCTCCTCTTTCACCCTTCTGTCTCTTTCTCTGTCTCTCTCTCTCTTTGACATTCTCACCCCCCTCTCTTTCCAGATCCCCCTTCTCTTACTCTCTTCCCTTTCTCTGTTGTCTCCTCTCTCTCTCTCTCTCCTTCCCTCACCCCTCCTCATTCAAATGTCCATCCCTCTCCCTGCACCTCTTGTTTGTGTGTGTGAGAGAGAGACAATTGGTTAGTTGGTTGGTTAATTAGTTAAGTTAGTTAGTTATATTTGTGACAACCTTTCTTATGTTTGTGTGTGTAATATTAATAGTTTCAATTTTGTGGCCTTGTCTATTTTACAAGTTATAAGATACTCGCAGATTTCATGCATATATAACACCCACAATGCAATAAATATTACATTTCCTATAGATTGGTCTGAGAGGTCAAAGCAAATTGCCAAATTGTGGAGGAAGCTCACACCAGACGAGAAAGCTCCCTATCTGGTAGGTGTCAATTTGAATTTGATTTTACTAAGTGACTCACTTGTGTAGTTTCTAATATTATTATGATATAAAGAACCTTGGTCAACGTGAACTGAGATGAGACATTTAGATAAGAGTTCTAATTGTGTAACATTGGGAAAGCTGTGGAAGCCACATCGGTTTGCCAATTTTTTCAGTTTTTCGCTCTCTTTTGAGTAGTTAAATACTTCAGCCAATCATATTTCCCCTGCTGCTTTTTCCGTATATTTGTTTTCCAGTTTTTTTTTTATAGCTCACCCAGATGTTAAATACACTTGTTCTCACTTGTTCCTTCATACCCAGTTGCTTTAGTTAGTAACATGTAAACAGGATCTCCTGTTTTATGCTCTATTCTGAGAAGACTAGCTATTCTATCAGGCTAGGTATCCTATCTCACTGTCCAAGAAATCAGGAAATTTGACATCATTTGAAACAACACTTGTGAAAATGTCTGTCCCTGTCCCAAAGCTGGAATTTGAACTTCATAACTTCTGAGCCTAACACAGGCACATAGCTTCGTAGCCACAGTGAGCACTAGCTTCCTCTTCTTCAGTCTTCTCTCATTAGGGCATATGCCTTCAACCGACTCATGGGAAATCCATTGTAGACCAATGATTGATTGGATGAAGCAATTCAAGTTTTCTATGGGATGGGGTAGCCAATCTTGCATCAGCACACCTTATGAAATGCATGGTAGATTACATTGTTACTGTACTTTGTTTTCCTTATGGGCCCCAGCAACACACAGGCATGCTGAGCACTATGCATGATGATAACAGAAATCGCCATAAGCAAGGCCCAGAAAAAATAAAAGGACAACTTCTGGGCATGAAAACAATCAAACTGAAATTACACAGAGAAAGACTGGTAAATGGACAAAAGGAAATTGGCAGAAATCTGTCAGTATTCCCCAACTGAAAACGAGTGTCAACAGTGATAAACTCATGGAATAAAACCAGTCTCATTTTCCTGTTAGGAACGGGATATGCCTGGGTACTATATAAATATAGCTATTTAAATTGCTATTTCTCCCCCCCCCCCCCCCCCCCCCCCCCCTCCCCCTCCTTTTCTTGTAATCCTTTGCAGATGCTGTTTCAGCTCATGTGCAACAACCCACCCACATTCTCATAGAATTATCTGCTATTTAAATTACCAGGAAAAATCTACTACAAGATTTCTAACAATTGTGAACTCAAATTTGTCTTTTTGTCAAACTCAATTTCTACAGCAAACCAGAACCTTTATAAGAATGGCATTGAGTAAATAGCTCAGAAGCAAAGTATAAATAACAACAGCACAGCTAACCTATAAATCTTTAATTTTGAAACATATTTAACTTTCTTTATTTTCTTTTTTCAAGTCTAAAGCACGCAAAAACCGAACCAGCTGTCGAGTGCAGAAAGCACAGAAGGTAAATATGTTTTTTTTTTTTTTCATGGATATTTTTTCTTGGAATCTGTTTTTGTATCTTTGTTCCTTTCTTCCCCATTGTTAAACATGGAATCCTTAATTGTCAGCTTACCCCAGGTAATGTATGGCTTCTCTAGATCAACCCCCACCTCATTATTATGTATAGCATACCTCTTGTGGATGTAAGATTAAAAATCATACTAATGATTTTGTTTACCAGTCAGAGTTATTTTTATTGTTGCTACCAATTATAGTAGAGTAAATTTTGATAATTGTTTAAGTTGATTTGCTGAAAATTATTTATTAAGAAGGCCAGATAATTAAAGACAAATTAAGTAAATATTTAGCTTCAAAAATGTGTAAATTAATGAGGATTTTAAGAATTGGTTAGATTTAAATGTTAATTAATGATGAACAGATAAATTAATTGGATACATATGCTTATTAATGATTGGATTGTTTGATTAGGTTAAAAATGTTTGTCAATGAAAAAGAAATAGAGAAATACGGAGTGGTTCTTCTTTCAGAAATGATAATTTGACATTTCTTTAACGCATTGAATTGTCATCAATTATTGGCAAATTTAGTGCTGTGAGAATAATCTTGGAAATATTTTTTACAGGAGCAATTTTCTGTACAATCACTCTTTTTTTCCCCCCAAGAATGTGAAGTACATGTTTACATAAATTGGTGAAGAGTTATTTTAGTGTTCTAATTCCAAACTTCTGATAATATCCCATTGCTTTTGTAGCTTGTTTTTTTTAAATTTTGTTTTAAAGAAAAAGGAAATACAGAAAGCAGTTTCTAATGCAGGCATGTTTACTCTTCCATTCGTATAATTTATATTGCCTTTTCTTGTGACTGCCATGCTTTTTGAGATTTGTCAGTAGAGTATGGCTACTTTATCTGTTTCCCAAGAGTGTCCAGGTGCTCTGAATATTTCATCAACTTCTTGAGAAATTTTGGGTATTACGTGCAATTATTTATCTTTAAAACGACATAATAGATGTAGATGCGGATTTGTTGATTCGGGGTTGTCTTTGAAACAATAATTACTTGATCAGTTTTGTGAGAACTTGTAGATGACACATGGTTTATATTATAGAACTACTCCATCAGTTTTGTGACAACTTGTAGATGACACATGGTTTTTTTGTTATAGAACTACTAGATCAATTTTCATAGAACCTTTGGATGTTTTATTTCTATGATAAACTTTCTTTGTCATTGTTTCTAACTTAAATACTATGACTTTTAAAACATCAATTTCCTGATATTGCTCTGTAACGAATTCATCTTTTTCCAGAGAATTTATGAATATTGAATGTTTGTTTTTATTAATCTTATTGGTATCCTGAAAACCTTTGAATGCTGTGTTGCTACTTCATCAACTTTCTGTGTGCTGTTTCTGAAAACTTTTGAATTGGTGTAGCTGTTTAATCAGTTTTATGAGAACTTTTGAATGCTGTATGATTTTTCTCTCTTTGTGTTATCATTAGCCTGACATCATTTATGACTATACCAGAACTGTTCTGAGAACCTTTTAATGCTGCATGATTTTATCAGCTTTTTTTGAGAACTTTTGAAAGCTATGTGACTGTTTCTCCTCATGTTCTTTGTGACCATATGGTTTCTTCAGATATTGACCTTTCTTTGTCAGCAAAAATTGGCATAATTATTTATTTTTTTGTTGTGTACATTGGTTTTAACAAATATTAGGCACATGTCCTCTATGTCCTTCATGACCTTTGATGGTGCCTTTAGCTAGTAACTGCTTGTTACACTACAAGCTGCTTTAAACAGTACATTTTTTGAATTTAAATATAGTTGGCCTGATGGAGAGATCTATGCGTAGAGTAAAATTTTTTTAACCAGTTTTTATTTTTTAAGGTTTATTTTGTTAATTTAATTTCCAACTGCATATGTTTCTTTTTTCCCCCATGAGGAGAAAATCTAATTCTAGGTGAAAGAAAGTGTATGTTAACATTTACAAGGATAGTATTGTACATCTATATACATGTCATTAATCAAAGTATATAATTACATATTGTAAACAAACTATTATTGTAATACATAAAAGTAAGTAGTAACGTTATAATTATAGTGATACAAGAGAATACATACATATTTAACAACTAATAAGATGAATGGATGCATGTTGAGGCAACTGTTGAAGGTTGGCATAAGCCTGGTTGCCTCATCCCATACAAAAGTTTAGCTGCAAAAATCCAACCAGTAAGAAAAAGTGTACAGAGGACTTTGCTTGAGTTGGTTAAGACCTATGCTCCATTGAAAAATGAAAGGCAGTAGAAGAAGAACGGGAAAATAAAAGAAAGGCATCAAGACGCAGGATAGCATGGCATCATGGTATGGACAGATGTCAGGGCATAACATGATTTCATACACTGGAGTTCGAGATGTCTAGACTTGTTTTAGTATGTGCTTTTAAATTTACCTTACATTTTTACATATACTGTATAGGGGTGGTGGATTTTTAGATAGGAAATATGAAAAGGGGGGGGGGGGGGATGACGTTCTGAAAATATGGTGAAAGGGTTGGGGGGGGGGGAACGGGCCCAATTTTTGATAGGAAGGGGGGGGGGAATGACGTTCTGAAAATATGGTGAAGGGGGGAACGGACCAAAAAAGGTTGAGAACCACTGGTCTATACAAAATATGGGGCTGGCAACATATGCCCATACACCTCAAGGTACGGAAAAGGCCCCTTTTCTTTTACTTAATCATAAGATTCAATTATTAGAAATTCCATACACCTCAAGGTACGGAAAAGGCCCCTTTTCTTTTACTTAATCATAAGATTCAATTATTAGAAATATAATTTAATGCTAAATGAAAATAGATGATGTGTCTAAGTATAGTTCCTACATGCTTGTATGTGGAAGTGTGTCTGGTACAGACTGTGAGTCTGTGCTGCCACATTTCTCTCTAGTGCATGTCAATGCATATGGGCATTATTTAGTTTTTGGACATTTTGTTAAAGTGGATGTAAGCTTCCAGAACCTCCTTGTAAACTATTAACCTACAAGTATTGTTACTTTTTAAATGGTTACATTTTTATTGAAGACAGTACCTTGCTGGCCAAAAAAAAAAAAAAGCAAGCTATATTAATTTATCTTTATCTTTATTTATATATATAATGAGTTCTGCATCTGTTAAATTATAGTTTTAAAATAAAGAACACTAAAAATTATTGCTTTGACTGAAGTTAAATGTTTTGACTTTGGACATTCCATTTTAAAATTAGTTGACTGCCCTTTTATTTGTACATTACAGAAGAAAGCTGGCCAAAAGTCCAAAAATGTAGGTTGAGTAAAAGATTTAATAAAGTCAGACTAACAAATATTAAAGTTTGGATGATTTGCTAGGATTACTTTGGTGTTGTATGTTGTTTAACTCATCTGTCTTGTGGAACTCACACAACTGTTAACTTGCTTGTCAAAGAATAATGAAATGTTATGTTTGTAAAGTTTCTGTATGTAAGTGTTTAAGGTTGGCATTTTGATAATACATGAATAGCTACCCATCTGTTAATGTATGGACCTCAGACTATGAATTTGTTTTTAAAAAAATAAGTAAATGAATGCTTTATTTTTAATGCCTTAAGAATGTTTAACAATTGGCTGAACTGTTTCATTTCCACCATCTTTAACATGTGTGAATTTGTGTGAAAATATAACCAAACAATGTTAAACACCTCATTTATATTTATATTTAAAATGTCAGTGAATCTTACATACGATTATATATCGTTAACTTGTAAGTGTGTTATTTAAAAACAGGAGAGCCAAATATGACATTTTACACTTGATGTTACTTATGAATAGTTAGTTAATTATTCAATAGATCATCCTCATTGCACATTGAAACATTCATTCCATAAGTGTTTGGATCCCCTCTTCAGTAAATCCCGCATCGTGGAGCGGCTAACAACACCAGTTCTGTGTTAGTTTATTAATCTTTTTAGGCTTTCTGCATAGTGTTCTTGTTTGGCCACACCCTCTCTCTACTTATGAATATGTTTCCAAACACTGTGAAAAGTTGAATAAATGTGTATATCCCAGTCTAAATGTGTATATCCCAGTCTAAATGTGTATATCCCAGTCTAAATGTGTATATGCCAGTCTAAATGTGTATATCCCAGTCTAAATGTGTATATCCCTGCCTAAATGTGTATATCCCAGTCTAAATGTGTATATCCGTCTAAATGTGTATATCCCAGTCTAAATGTGTATATCCCAGTCTAAATGTGTATATCCCAGTCTAAATGTGTATATCCCAGTCTCAATGTGTATATCCCAGTCTCAATGTGTACCAGGGAATGTCTTAGGAAATAAAGGTGATGCTAGCCACATCACCCACTGAATGTTGAATGTTCTATAAAAATATCGGTCTTGCACCATTTGCCCAATGCTTATTAAGAGAGTAATTTAATTACTTCCTTACCAGCTTGTGAGCATGGTTAAATATTGTGGTCAGTATTTTTCCACTTGACTGAAATTAAATGTTCACAAATTTTAACTTTCTGAGCATGTTAAAAAATTACTAAAGATAAAATTTTACATGATTTGATGTGCCATATAAATAGCAGACAGTATTCATTTGAACAGACGGGAAACCTATTTGTTTCATGTCACACACTGTTGGTCATAATTAGAAAGTATTAGGGTAGCAAGACCAATTTGTTGATTGTTTAGGTTTGTGTTATTTTAATATGTCATTATATATTTTCATCTCCTTCTGTCCTTTATCTCTCGTCATCCAAAATTTAAATATTTATAGCCTTATAACTCCTTCAGTACAGTTAGCTGGTTAAAATATAATTTAAAATATTTATAGCTGAAAGAGATTTGATTATTTTAGTGATGATAACAGTGTAGATATAAGTTGAAATGTTTACAAATGAAAGTTTATCAATTTCCTCATTAGGGATAGTATTAAATGTGTAATTTTAAATATTTATAGTTGAAGGTAGATGATTCAATTAGATAGCAATGACTATAAAATTAACCATTTTTAATTTTACAAATGAAACATTTATGATGTCTTCATTTAAAAGGAAATTGCCTGAAACTATTAATTTTCAAAATTACCGAATATCTAGCTCAACAGACTTGAACTTTTTAAATGATTAAAATATCTTTCAAGACAAGGTGCCTTCATTAATATACACTACATGTGCCAGCTGAGAACAAAGTTTACTTGTTAAATGTGTAAAATATCTTTACATGACAAAGTGACTTCATTACTATATACTACAAAGAACCAAATTTACTTGCTAAAATAATCAAGCTATTGATTACTGTCTCAGGGAATATACAATGCAGTGGTAAAAGGTTGTTTGCTGGATGTCAGTGCAGAAAACAATGTAGAATGATTTATGTTTATTATTAAAATAGGCATGGCATGAGGCCATGTGGCACTATTCATCTACTTCTGCCCTTTATCCCTCATCGGAAAATATTCACTCCAAGCCACCCTATCTTTTGCTATCTCACGCAACTCGGTCCATGCTCACTTGAAGTTATTCATCTCTGTCCCTGATTCTCTTCTCCATGTATTTTAGGCATCCCTCTTTCCCTTTTGCCCTGTGGGTTTATAGTTGGGTGTATTTTACAGAAAAATTTTCTCAAGCCCAACCCTCCTTAGTTGCTTCTTCTGATGTGTGTGGTATTCTACAGAGTTACTATTCTTTGCTTCCCTTATTAGTCCTGGAAACACATTAACACACGGCTGGAAGCCTGATTGGTTGTTTCTTACAACATGCATGATTTGTTACAGCATTACTATTGTTTGCTTGAATACCATGGACTGACAGAAAAACCAATGAGCAAGTCCGACAAGAGACAAATGAAAACCATAAACTGATTAGAGAAATTAGATGCAGACAAACTATTTTTGGGCACCTTATCAGAAGAAATAAACTAGAGAACTTGGTGACAACTAGCGAGATTGAGGGGATAAGAACAAGGGGAAAGCAGGGAGATAAATATCTGGATGGCTTGTCCACATGGCATGGTCGGGACAAGAAGAGCTGATCCATCAATGGTGGTTATTTAAGATGGCGAAACGTGACCGGGTATGCTTACCGGCATGGCACATGATGGTGATTGTTTGCTTCAAATTAGGGCTACATACAGGTGACATGAATGAACTTGTGCAGATAATGATAAGGAAATTACTTACCATTTGAAATGTTTATAATTGTATTCTGTATGCTAATTATCTAGTAAACAGAAGGCTTTCAATTTTTATGTTGTCTAGAGGGTCTTCTAGTCTCTCTTTTCTTTTACTTATATAATTGCCAAACAGTACATGTGAATTTATTTATTTACTGATTATCTAGCAAAGGACTGGCTCTGTTGCGAAGGATTTATGGATGCAATTCGTAATCCCACATACCATGTTTGAAACTTAGCTGCAGGCGATTTAGCAGCAGACCGTCCTGCGTTGGTTCCCATACAAAGTTATGAATGCCAGTCAATCAGAAAGCAATGACAAACTACTGAACATAAACTTGCCAAGAAATCACAAAGCCAAAAATTGCTGGGGTTGGCTGCCATGTCCTGTTAAAGATATACAACTAACTAGCAAAGGAAACTAAAAAAGAAAGGTTTGCAAAAATATATGACCAGAACCTAAATAACTCAGTGGATACAGCTAGTGATGGTGGAATATTCAAGTTTATAGATGATTAAAGTTAGTTCATATCCTTTACAGAATGTAGCAGTCAACCCCAGCATTTTTTTGGCTGTTTGTGATCTCTTGGCAAGTTTATGTTCAGTAGTTTGCCATTGCTTTCTGAACGACCAGCACCCATACTATTTTATAAAAAAAAATCCAACGCAAGATGGTCTGCTGCCAAATCAACTGTGTCTGTAACTCCTTCACCATGGAGCTGGCTTATAAAAGATTACGGTTTAAAATTCAGTTTAATTGTAGAATATGGACCAGAGGACATTAAAGACTCCTTTGACACGAAAGTGCATAAGGCAGGGGAACTGACAAAGGATCCAGAATCTGTCCAGTGAGCTGAGATAAAAGTGACAATCTGCAAAGGATCTGCTACTCGATGAGATAAAATATGGTTAAGAAATGTGTTTACATAAACTTATAGCTGAAATCTAGTTTACTCAGTGTAGGAAACCAACGTACAGAAATGTATAACTAAAAGTTAAGCTTGTCAGATAGAAAACAGTGGAGACATATGTTACTGAAGAAAGGTATAAATTAAAATATAAGATGACTGCACAAGTTCAAGTAACAAGTGTATTCTTTTCTCCTTTACTCTGATGTGAATCTGTTGATCACTCAAGGTAAATTAACTTAAAGAGCATGCTGGCAGTTGAAATAATGTACTATTAACATACATGACACACATGTATATGCAAAACAAAACAAGCATACATCACACCCCCCCCCCCCCCCCCCCCCCCCCCCCCCCCAGGGCATATGAGTACAGCTTTTAATACATAAGAAAAAGCTAGAATGATACTCATCACAATAAAACAATGATACATTTAATTAAAAGAACATATTACGTAAACACATTGCGAAAATGTATAACATGAAATAACACTGTAACACATAACCCAATGTAACACAAAAATATGTAATACACAAAATCACATACTGCATGCAGACAAAACCTATTTCATTAATCTATGCTACATGTTTAAAACAATATATTCCCTTAGTAAATTGAAACACAGAAGCCACAGATAATAAGTTGCACGATTTAGCAATTAGGCAGTTCTAGTGGGTTTTATGCAAACATAAAGAGTTTGTGTTAATTTGAAATTACCGTGGGGATAACAATACCTGTGACTGTTTTAAATGTTTCAGCAAAAGTATTATTAATTTATTCATATGATATTCTGCAATTTGCACCTGACAAGATGCAGTAAAATATGCCAGGCAATAAATTGTGCAACATATTGTGTCTGGCTTCTGTGTTTTTATACTACATATGATACAAATATGCATTATTATCTTTAAAATCAATCAGAAATAGACATAAGAACATGTATATTCACATAGACATTCACATGTTTTAGTTGCCAGAAATATAAATTTAAAATAACTGCATTTTGAGATGTGAATGTGTTTGAGTTTCATATTAAAACTCTCACTAATACACTTATGACAAGCAGTGTCCGTGCATCTTGATGTTAAGTTGCTTAGTCCACGTGTTTGTCCTATATTTGTCAACATATTACTACAGGTATTTAGTTGTTTATATGCTGTGACTATTGATTAAACTGACTATGGCAGCTCTGGTGAAAAATCACATACGGTCTATTTGTCATAATCATTCAGTAGCTTGTATTGTGCAGAAGTTTCCCCCCAAAACAGTCTTGAAATTTCTCTTCAATTATAAGCCAGATAAACTGCTCCTGTTGCTGTCATGCGTTAATTATTATTTGCATTTTGAATATATGTAAGAGTCGTCTTTATTTTTTATAGACATCTTTTCTTTATCTGTCTCACATTCATTTGTAGGTAAGCACATGTACACTTTTATATGTGTATTTTTAAATTGTGCAGCAATGAAAATTTTGATTTTAAAATCGATTTTTAAATGTTGTACTTCAATGAATTCAAATATTTGTGGGAAGACAAAATATCAGATGGAAAAATGTGTGACAGAGATTATGAAATTAGGTTAAGCAAGACTGCATTTCAGAAGATGAAAAATATCTATGTAATTTAAAAAAAAAAAATTTGCCCTATTGCAGTTTAAGTTAAGCACTTTAATTTAGTGTTAGTGAATCTTGGAATGTATCATCCTATCATATAACAGGTGAAAACTAGAACATGGTATCATGTTATGTAACAAATGGTAGCTAGATTATTGTATCGTCATATATAACAGGTGATAGCTAGAACATTGTATCATGTTATGTAACAGATGGTAGCTAGATCAATGTCTCATTCTGTCATATAACAGGTGATAGCTAGAACATTGTGTCATGTTATGTAACAGATGGTAGCTAGATTATTGTATCATCCTATCATATAACAGGTGAAAACTAGAACATGGTATCATGTTATGTAACAAATGGTAGCTAGATCATTGTATCATCATATATAACAGGTGATAGCTAGAACATTGTATCACGTTATGTAACAGATGGTAGCTAGATCATTGTATCATATTATGTAACAGATGGTAGCTAGATCATTGTATCATCATAATATATAACAGGTGATAGCTAGAACATTGTATCATGTTATGTAACAGATGTTAGCTAGATCATTGTATCATCCTATCATATAACAGGTGATAGCTAGAATCATTGTATCATAGTTATGTAACAGATGGTAGCTAGATCATTGTATCATCATAATCATATAACAGGTGATAGCTAGAACATTGTATCATGTTATGTAACAGATGGTAGCTAGATCATTGTATCATCCTATCATATAACAGGTGATAGCTAGAACATTATATCATGTTATGTAACAGATGGTAGCTAGATCATTGTATCATCATATCATATAACAGGTGATAGCTAGAACATTGTATCATGTTATGTAACAGATGATAGCTAGATCATTGTATCATCATATCATATAACAGGTGATAGCTAGAACGTATCCTATCATATAACAGGTGATAGCTAGAACATTGTATCATGTTATGTAACAGATGGTAGCTAGATCATTGTATCATCATATCATATAACAGGTGATAGCTAGAACATTGTATCATCATATCATGTAACAGATGGTAGCTAGATCATTGTATCATCCTATCATATAACAGGTGATAGCTAAACATTGTATCATGTTATGTAACAGATGATAGCTAGATCATTGTCTCATTCTGTCATATAACAGGTGATAGCTAGAACATTGTATCATGTTATGTAACATATGATAGCTAGATCATTGTCTCATTCTGTCATATAACAGGTGATAGCTAGAACATTGTATCATCATATCATATAACAGGTGATAGCTAGAACATTGTATCATCATATCATGTAACAGATGGTAGCTAGATCATTGTATCATCCTATCATATAACAGGTGATAGCTAGAACATTGTATCATGTTATGTAACAGATGATAGCTAGATAATTGTCTCATTCTGTCATATAACAGGTGATAGCTAGAACAATGTATCATGTTATGTAACATATGATAGCTAGATCATTGTCTCATTCTGTCATATAACAGGTGATAGCTAGAACATTGTATCATCATATCATATAAAAGGTGATAGCTAGAACATTGTATCATCATATAACAGGTGATATCTAGAACATTGTATCATGTTATATAACGGATGATATATATATATATATATATATATATATATATATATATATATATATATATATATATATATATTATATATATATATATATATAGATAGATAGATAGATAGATAGATTATTGTTTCATCATATCATATAACAGGTGATAGGTAGAACATTGTATTATCATATCATATATAGCAGGTGATAGCTAGAACATTGTATCATGTTATGTAACAGATGGTAGCTAGATCATTGTATCATCATATCATATAACAGGTGATAGCTAGAACATTGTATCATGTTATGTAACAGATGATAGCTAGATCATTGTATCATCATATCATATAACAGGTGATAGCTAGAACGTATCATCCTATCATATAACAGGTGATAGCTAGAACATTGTATCATGTTATGTAACAGATGCTAGCTAGATCATTGTATCATAATATCATATAACAGGTGATAGCTAGAACATTGTATCATCATATCATGTAACAGATGGTAGCTAGATCATTGTATCATCCTATCATATAACAGGTGATAGCTAGAACATTGTATCATGTTATGTAACATATGATAGCTAGATCATTGTCTCATTCTGTCATATAACAGGTGATAGCTAGAACATTGTATCATCATATCATATAACAGGTGATAGCTAGAACATTGTATCATCATATCATGTAACAGATGGTAGCTAGATCATTGTATCATCCTATCATATAACAGGTGATAGCTAGAACATTGTATCATGTTATGTAACAGATGATAGCTAGATAATTGTCTCATTCTGTCATATAACAGGTGATAGCTAGAACAATGTATCATGCTATGTAACATATGATAGCTAGATCATTGTCTCATTCTGTCATATAACAGGTGATAGCTAGAACATTGTATCATCATATCATATAAAAGGTGATAGCTAGAACATTGTATCATCATATAACAGGTGATATCTAGAACATTGTATCATGTTATATAACGGATGATATATATATATATATATATATATATATATATATATATATATATATATATATAGATAGATAGATAGATAGATAGATAGATAGATAGATAGATTATTGTTTCATCATATCATATAACAGGTGATAGGTAGAACATTGTATTATCATATCATATATAGCAGGTGATAGCTAGAACATTGTATCATGTTATGTAACAGATGGTAGCTAGATCATTGTATCATCATATATAACAGGTGATATCTAGAACATTGTATCATGTTATGTAACAGGTGGTAGCTAGATCATTGTATCATCCTATCATATAACAGGTGATAGCTAGAACATTCTATCATGTTATTTAACAGATGATATCTAGATCATTGTATCATGTTATTTAACATGATATCTAGATCATTGTATCATGTGATGTAACAGATCATATCTAGATCATTGTATCATGTTCTTCTTCATCGCACGAGTGTCCCTTTCTTGTAATTATTTTGTGAACTCTGTAATGAAAACCTGTTGACAACTTTAAACTGTTATGTTATCTTTAGGATTTCATTTGTGTTTGTTCTATCAGGAGCTAAGAGTTTTGAGTGTGAGCATCATGTTCATCAATTTGCCTGATGTTATATAGAAATATATTGACTGTAGTGTTTAAAATGTAACAAATAGAGTAGTTTGATATCATGCAGAGATATTAATAACAAATAATGTAGATCCAGCTAAGATATAATGAATAACAAATTACTGGAATCCTGCAGAATGTAATAAATGAGATGCACCAGTGATAGAATTAATAACAAATAACTGAGAACCTGCAAAGATATAACAATTAACAAATGCATGAGATCCATTAGAGATACAATGTATATAAAAATAGTTGAGAGATTCTCTCTCTCCCCCTCCTCTCTCTCTTTCTCTCCTCCCTCACCCTTCTCCCCTCCCCCTCTCTCCCTCCTCCCATTTTCACACACCCACAGAGAGAGTATAGAGTTTTGATTGATCATGTTATAAGATTTTATTCATCTGAAATACCTCATAGTTGATGTACCATGTTATGTAATGTTTCTGAATTTTCATCATGTTAAGTTGCAGTATAGCAAAGTCTCTGACTTTGTAATGTGGTATCTCACACTTTGGGATCTTATTTATTGTGATGTGATACCTTACATTTGAGATTAGATTTATGATATTATTTCACAGGGGAGAGCAAGATTTGACTCCTCACGTAATTTTGGTTGAAAGTTTGATTTTTCTCAATTGTTTTTGAGTTAATTTATCTTATCTCAGTTTTTAGTTTTGGTTTATATTTTCACATTGGTAAATTTTGGTTGAGTATTTTGGTTGAGTATGTTATCTCACAGAAAAGTTTTTAATGTGAGTGTAGTCTCACAGACAAATTTTGATTGAGTGTGTTATCTTACAGACAAGTTTTGATTGTGTGTGTTATCTCACAGAGAAGTTTTGATTGTGTGTGTTATCTTACAGAAATGTTTTGATTGTGTGTCTTATCTCATAGAAAAGTTTTGATTGTGGTTGTTATCTCACAGATAGGTTTTGATTGTGTGTGTTATCTCACAGACAAGTTTTGATTGTGTGTGTTATCTCACAGACAGGTTTTGTATGTGTGTTATCTCACAGAAAAGATTTGATTGTATGTGTGTTATCTCACAGACAGGTTTTTATTGTGTTATCTCACAGACAGGCTTTGATTGTGTGTGTTATCTCACAGACAGGCTTTGATTATGTGTGTTATCTCACAGACAGGTTTTTATTGTGTATGTTATCTCACAGACAGGCTTTGATTGTGTGTGTTATCTCACAGACAGGCTTTGATTGTGTGTGTTATCTCACAGACAGGCTTTGATTGTGTAGTGTTATCTCACAGACAGATTTTTATTGTGTATGTTATCTCACAGACAGGCTTTGATTGTGTGTGTTATCTCACAGACAGGCTTTGATTGTGTGTGTTATCTCACAGACAGGCTTTGATTGTGTATGTTATCTCACAGACAGGTTTTTTTATTGTGTATGTTATCTCACAGACAGGTTTTTATTGTGTTATCTCACAGACAAGATTTGATTGTGTGTGTTATCTCACAGATAGGTTTTGATTTCCGCGTGTTATCTCACAGATAGGATTTGATTGTGTGTGTTATCTCACAGACAAGTTTTGACTGTGTGTTATCTCACAGACAGGTTTTGTATGCGTGTGTTATCACACACAAAAAGATTTGATTGTATGTATGTTATCTCACAGACAGGTTTTTATTGTGTTATCTCACAGACAGGTGTTTATTGTGTTATCTCACAGACAGGTTTTTATGGTGTGTGTTATCTCACAGACAGGTTTTTATTGTGTTATTTCACAGACAGGTTTTGTATGTGTGTGTTATCTCACAGAAAAGATTTGATTGTGTGTGTTATCTCACAGACAGGTTTTTATTGTGTTATCTCACAGACAGGTTTTTATTGTGTGTGTTATCTCACAGACAGGCTTTGATTGTGTGTATTATCTCGCAGACAGGCTTTGATTGTGTGTGTTATCTTGCAGACAAGTTTTGATTGAGTGTGTTATCTCACAAGACAGGTTTTGATTGTGTATGCCATCTCACAGACAAGTTTTGATTGAGTGTTATCCAGCTATGTTTTAATTGATTACGTTGTTCTGTGGTTTCACTCTTAATTTAACATGTACCACTTGAAATGACTCAACAATAATCCAAAATTTACCAAATTCCACTTAAAGTGGCCACAATAGCTTAGACTACATTGTCTTGATTAAGTAAATTATGTGGCATATATATCCCATTTCAGTATGTATTTAAGTTCTCTTCTGACATTCGGTGCTTTCACTAGCTGCTAATTGTTGCTCATATTTGGAGCCTTTTCATGATTCATAAAATCAAGCCTTCATTACCTCATTTAGCATGGAAATTATTATATTTCTTCTGAGATCATCTTAAACTCTGAGAATATGCACTACTTGAATACTTAATTACACTAATTAAAAAGAAGGCACTACCACTGTGGGTTAAGTTCAAGAGAACAAAGAATGGTAGACTTAACAGGGAACACTTCTGTAAATAGACTATTTATAGATAGGAATAAATTAAACATCTGTTTAAAGATAACTCTTAGTGGAGCCATGATGCGGGATTAATGTGCTTGCCTGCCAAGACATTGGTCCACGTTGAATGCCCAATAGGCAAGATTACTTTTCCCCTGACCAGTACAGCTCTGGGGTCAACCCAACCTTATAAATATGGGTACCAGACAATGTCCAGAATTTTCTGGGGACTAAGAAGAAAAGGCAATAAGGGACTGGCCACCCCTCATCATGTATTGTGGCCTAGAATTTGTGAAGATATAAAACTTCACTCCAATGTCAGTATCTGCTATGGGACTACCTTCACATTCTGTCTCATAGTATATCATGTATGCATCACCTGCTCTTTCTAAAAAAATCTGTGGTGAGGCATGTTAAAAGAGTCCTTTACATATGTTTATTTAGTACAGTAGAAGGCCCAACACTACACACCCTTACAGTTATATTTACGATGGGACTACAGTCGCATACTTTTTCATAGTATATTATATGCATGCAACGCCTGCTCTTTCTAGATGATATCAAGCGCAGAGCACGTTCTCCAGAGCTCCAGTGATGATTCTTAGAAAAATTGAATACCATATTTGGTGTAGTGTATATGAAGATTCATATACAGTCGCCCCAGTAGCGCCCTCGTGCTGGGGAAAGGGCTTGAGACAAGATGTTTTCTGCCAAGTGCCGCCCTTGCAACAGCTTGACTGCCTCCATCATCGACAGTGCTTCCTACAGCTATGCAGTTACTCGGCACACAGGATACACCTTGAACTTGGGACGTAACCTTGATTTGGGGGGGGGGGGGGGTGACGACAACTAAACGGGTACTCCACCTTGTCCAAGGGTGTATCGGAGGGAAGGAGGTGCCTTACTTCTCTTTTGATAGGGAAAACTCTTCTCTGGATGTTGAAGATGATGACTGAGTGCTTATGGGAATGCCCCGAGTGCAATGATGTCGGTCCCTCATACAACTCTTGCTAGAAAAATCAATGGTGAGGCATGTTAAGAGTCCTTTACATACCTTTTTTAAGTACACTAGAAGGCCCAGAACTTCACACCCCTACATTTGTACCTGCGATGGGATTACCTTTTTTTTAAACCATATTCCTAATACACCCTGAGTGAGTTCATGTGGTTTAATAACATTCCTACTTGTGACTATATATGGTTGTAATTATATGCTGCTTTAGGAATTATTCTGTCATATGCTGACATGCAAGCGTCATTTGTCATGTCATTTCTCTCAGCAGGTAAGCCAAGAGCTGCAGCGGAGACAGGAAATACAGAAACAGCAGGATAGTGAAGCTATGCCCCCGCCGCCAGCCCCGCCACCTTTGCCTCCTGGCGAACTCTTTCATGATGGTATGGTTATGATAATAACTCATATTACAGTTTCATTTCAGTTCTGTGCACTATTTCACTTATTTAGTTTCAGTTAAATGGTACACCTTTTAGAATTTGTCAAGAGGTGACATTTTAAATTGTACTTTCCATTACTTCTTCTTCTTCGTTCCTCTTTCGAAGGAAGTGTGTCACACCTAATTATACACCTCAAAGGCCAATGTGTCAGATTTCGACATGCATTTGTGTAACATTTGCTTCCTCTAGACAGATTCCATTCAAGGTAATGGGCTGTACTGTGCATGACTATTATTATATTTTTTGTGTAATTTGACTGTATAATAATTCCTCTGTATAGTCTTTTAGTTATGCTTAGTTAACTAAAAAAAACATGCAAACTTTATTTTAAATTAAGCCTTTTTAAATATTAAATTAATACGTTTTATTATCATTATCATTCTCACTGAGTGTGACAGTCATCATCACGTGACAAGTTCTTTGCAGAACATCACACTTATGACAGCCTGCTAGAAATACTGTCTGCCCTTTGCAAGTTCCCCCCGTCTCTTGTAATTTCATCGGCAGGATGTCTTGTGTTCACCACTGTGTTTAGTCCCGACCCCACATTGTCTTCCAGGATCCATCACAATTCTAAACCCGAAATATGACATTGCAATTGTCACTGTTTATGAACATTTTACTATAAATTGTGGTTGATGTAAATTATTTCATGAAATCGCTGGAACAATTAGTATTTTAAGCATATATATATTTTCAATAAGAATCTGTCGTAATGAAGCTGCTAGTGCTCCACCCTGCCAGAATGGCAGTCCTGAGTTAAATTTCTTGAGGCAAGTTTTTGTGTGTGTATGTGCAACTACATGATTCTGTGCAGCTGTGGTAGCACACTTACCTGCCAGCCTGGTGGTCATTTGTTCAAATCTCCATCAAAGCGGATTTTCAAAATCTACTTGATCTCCCAGATCAACCCAGCCTCAATTGAGCACCAGGAAATATGTTTGGAAGTATAGGCGACCGGTGTGGTATTGACCTCAGCACCACCAAGTGCCGATTGGTCAGTAGAAACATGGGTCTACCATCATATGTCCAATACACCTTAAGGCTTATAAAAAGAGTCCTTCACTTTTATACTTACATATTTAAAAAGAGTCCTTCACTTTTATACTTACATATTTAAAAAGGGTCCTTCACTTTTATACTTACATATTTAAAAAGGGTCCTTTACTTTTATACCTTTTTTTTAAAAGTTGCACATCCTATACAGGACGTTGCAGTCAGCACCACCATTTTACTGCCATTGTTGGTGTCTTGGCAAGTTGAAAGTTCAGTAGTTTGCCATTGCTTTCTGAACGACTGGCTCCCATACCAACACATTAAAACCTGTGAGATATGGTCAAATCGGCCACCACTGTGTTTCGAGCGCGGGTAAGCGGCATTACAAATCACGTCCGCAACAGCATCACCACGAAGACCGGCACTTGTATACTTACATATTTAACCCTTTACAAGGCATAGCGTCCGATTCCGGCCGATGCCATAAAACGCGCTTAGCGTCCGATCCCGGCCGATACTATTATGCATTGTAAAATTGCGATCTCTCGGCTTTCCGACACTTCCGACGACTACTTTCGCTTTCGCTGACAGCTTGACAACGTGGCCGCCACTTGTGAACGCGATAGTATGAATGTGAATGGACTTTTAAGGACAATTTTTGATAGTTTTCTGGATTTTTACGCTGTTTTTCAAAATGGATTTCGGCGATTCTTCAAGTGATAGCCGAGATTTCGCTAGGTTCATTTTAAATGACATTAAAGGGCACGAAGTTGATTAGTAATCGGAGCTAGATATCAGTGCAAAGCGTTACTTTGCATTAGCAGTCTGAGTCGGACTTTAAAGAAAGTGATTATGATTCTGAAAATGTGTTTGTAAATTGCCGTATAGATGACGGAAAATCACAAGCAACATGCCGTATTTCGTAAATATTTGTGTTCATATATGGATTACCGACAACAATCACGTGAGTAACATATTCTACATGCTTTTCCCTTCCTTGTGTTGTTTATTTAACTAAAATCGGTTGACTAACACCTTATTTGTGATGTTTTTACTACCGCGACCCGAAATTTTACCGAACCTGAAAAAATCTTGCCCTGTAAAGGGTTAAAAAAGGGTCCCTAACTCTTATACTTACTATTAAGTATTCTTTTTACATAATTTAATTACTTAAATGAATTTATTGTAAAGTATACATCATGAATTTATTGTAAAGTATGCGTCATGAATTTATTGTAAAGTATACATCGTGAATTTATTGTAAAGTATACATCATATCTTCACTCCTGTTTTGATGGAAATGCACCAGAGGTTAGTGTGCCCACTTTCAGCATGCATTTGTGTCAGGTTTGACAGATTTCATCCATGGTAACAGGATCTGCCTACCCATTCCCATTATGTCTCTGTTATGTTTGATATTTGTTGTACCATGATGCAAAAACATGATCATTGATGTGAACACTATAACTGGAAGAATTAATGTAGTGATGTATTTTCTTTAAAGGTTCATCACCAGCAATGGTTCAACATCCTGGTGCGAGCTCTTACCCCAGACATGGCTGGCAGGATGAGAGTAGCGGCCACAAACCGCCTAGCACACCCAGCACACCTGACCACACAGGACCTCAGGCGGACCAGGTGTTCCTGCAACAGAGCTTGGGTCCGAGTAGCAGCATGAATGCTGCTGACCCTTACATGTTTGACCCCTTCTCCCCAACTCAGACAAGGCCTGGGGTTCGACCTCCACATAGACTGCCAGGGCTTCAGGCATTTGGAGCATCTAGTCCACGAGACGATGAGGCCTTGTTTACAGCCCCAGGGATGAGTCCTCGGATTCATCCCAGCTCAGATATGTTTGCTCATGGGCCTACAACACCTGGTGGGAAAGATATGTTTATGGGAGGACCTCGGAGGCCCCAAGGTAAATAAATCATCAGTTTCTGCATTTAATTGGTAACTCACAAGTTGTTTTGTGTGTGTTTGTGTATTTTGTTTGTTTGTCAGCTTAACTTTGTTTCTTAAAGTCGTGCACATTGTTTTTTTTTTTTGTTGTTGTTGCATATCCCTTACAGGACGTTGCAGTCAACATCAGCATTTTTCAGCTGCTGTTGATGTACTAGGCAAGATTTCGCTCAGTAGTTTGCCATTGCTTTCTGAGCGAACCGGCTCACATACCCCGTAAGTTACAAACGCAGCGAGAACCGCTACCGATTCTCACGCAGGTTACGTTACTCACGAGAATATACAGGATTACAGAAAAAGACATTAACTCCTAGGCCAGGGAGACACACATTAGAAAACAAAGTCCCTTAGCAGGAACTTATTATGGGTATGTGAAGTGTTAGGGTCATCAAATTCTTTTGTGCACAGAGGAATCGGTAGTTTTTCCTCCCATTTCAAACATTATGCGTTGGCGTCGAACACTTGTTCTACCATGCTCATGCCATTGTTAGCGTAATATACACACGCACGTATACATAATTCCTTCCATTCTTTTGTATTACTAACATCTAATTCTTTTCTCTGTATGTTTGTGTTTTGTTGCTTTTGGTCTACTTATATTTTCTTACACTGGTTTTAAGAAAGTAGGTTACTTATATTGACAAAATAGAATGTTAAAAATACTGGAACAATCACAAATTAAATCTGAAATTATTATATCCAATGTAAAGTCAGTTGCATGCAATTTTGGAGCAGGCTGTCTTAATTGATTTCAATGGTACGAGGGTTCTGGGGTTTTGAAAGCAATGACAAACTACTGAATGTACAATTTCTTAGAAAATCCAAAATAGCCAGTAAATGCTGGGGTAGATTGCAACATCCTGCAAAGGACTTGCTACTAACCTTTCATATAATAATATACAGTAAAATTATAAACTGTAGCCATCATGAACATATATATTCAAGAAACAAATCTAGAAGGTAGCAGTTTGTGAGAATTTATGCAAACAAATAAAATATATTCATCATCATCATCATCATCAAGTGCCTTGCCAGTTGATAGATGTGCTCATGATCTCTCCACAGAGGTCGGTCTTTGGTGTTCTGGATCAATTCTGCTGAAGGTATTCCTCCATGCCACTGTCTCAGTCCATCTGGTATGGCATGGCATTTCTCTAGGTCTGCGTCTGCCTCTTTTCCCCTTAATCTTTCCAGTCGTCACGATGTTCTCCAATGCCTCTCTTGTCATCACATATCCAAAGAAAGCTGTTTGTCTCATTCTTGTTGTTGAATATAATGTTCTAGTTTCATTAGTCTCTTTCAGGCAGCTGTTACTAGTAACTTTGGCAGTCCAAAGAATATATTTAGTCCCTTATAATTTGATGCAAAAATGCTACCAGAAGATGTGCAGTGTTACACAATCATATTGTCAGAAATACTGTTAACAAAATAATTGTTTTTTGTGTTACAAATAAAATTAAGTCATTTGAAATTTTTCAGAAATCCTATTATACTGCATTATTACTCATCTATTTGTGTGCATTTAAATATAAGGGTAATTGCTGAAACTGAGAAACGTACCGATGAAGATTGAAGGCTGAAAGGGGAACACAGTAACAGCGTGGCAATTACAAACACAAGTATTAAGACTGCAGTTAAAAACACTCCATCATAATACTTTTCGGTGCCATAAAAATAAGATCACAGCCTGTAACAAATGCAGTACTTCATTATTTAGTCGAGACTATTCTGAAATTTTCTATACTGTGTAACACTTGCACTGTTGCTGAAGACTGCATTCTAGAGTGGAATTTATTATAAATATATAACAATCTCTTGATATGTATAGAACTAGTCTACCATTGCTTTCCATTGGGTGTTTTTCTTTTCATTTGAAATTCAACCTTGGTATTGGCCTATTTAGCCTGCTCTTTCGGATTATCAGCTGCTGAGTTTATACTGTGCACAACATTTATTTCATCCATATCTGAGAAGGCTATATGTTCAATCCACTATTCCAGGCCAGTTCACATCTTTTCTTATTTTATTACAAATTCAGACAGTCAGACTGATAGAAACCAGGTCTACATGATCCAGAGGCCTGTGTTGTTAGTTCTCAAAGTGACTTCTCTTCTCCTTCCCCCTCCTCATTGATAATTCAGTTAGTTAGTTATAATTCAATAAGTTAATTAACTTTTGCAATCACTATACCATTTAATTGCATTTTCTTTATTGTCAGACTGTTTACTAAATACTGTTGCAATACCTACATTCTTTATTATAATTTAATGTTGACATAAAATGATAAAACGTTATACAAATTGATGTCATAATTTTGGTTCCATTCAACAGACTTCATGCATAATGGAAACCCATTCACCATGTTAATCTGCTAAATCAGAGGTTTACTATGTTTATGATTGTTTGCCTTCAACAGTTCCTGGACCACGAATGAGTTTAGCCAGCCAAGCAGATGCCTCAAACCCACTAGGAGATCTAGGCAAAGCTAGACTTCCCGGTGACCCCTATGCTTTTGCACCCAGTGCACCTCAGACCCCAGTACCAGATGATCCCTTCTTGAACCCAGGACCCCCACCCCCTGATGCCTACCACTCGGGGCGGCGAGATATGTTCCCGGGCAACGCTGCACAACTGAGGCCACCAATGGCACCAAGTCCCATGCCGTCCGGCCAGGGATCCCCATATCCTGGCTCACCTGTGAGAATGCCAGACCCCAGCTTCAGGTAAGATGCTGACCCCTAAAGTCAGTAAAGGAATCACCATCACCCCGGAAGGTTAACCCGGTCAACAAATGGCAGCAGAAGTCGGATGTGTCGGCCTAACAGCGCAAGAATGCAGCTCTGCTATAAACAGGCACAACGCAACTACGTCCAAAAAAACTCTCTGGATGAGCGCAGCAGAAGAAGAAGAAGAAGAATCATCATCATCATCATCATCATCATCATCATCATCATCATCATCATCATCATCATCATCATCATCATCGTCATTAACCCTTTCTGAAATATACACATACATTGAGAGAGAGAGAGCGAGAGAGAGAACAAAGATAAACACAGATATAGAGAAACTACTTCTCTCTGCCTTCTATTTCTCTCCTGTCTCTCCCCCACCTACACGCCAACAAACTGGCTGGCAGAAAAAGATATTAACAGCTAGCAGTAGGGACAGAACTACAGCGAGAACACATGCCGAGAAATAGAAACAGAGAATCCAGTAAAAGAGATCAACACTTAAACATACATGGACAGAAGTTTGCACGCACATGCACAGAGAAGTTAGTGGCATATCCTTTACAGGACGTCACAGTCAACCATAACATTATTTGGTTTGTGTTTTCTTGGAAAGTTTATGTTCGGTAGTTTGCCATTGCTTTCTGAATGGCAGGCACTCATACCATATTATAAAGACCAGCGCAAGGCAGCCTGCTGCCAAGTCTGCCAAGTGACCAGCAGATATGTTTTGAATACATTACGCGGAATTACACACTGCATCCATAACCCCTTTGCCACAGAACCAGAGATAGAAAATCACATTCAGAACTACATAGAAGAATACGGGCATAGATAGAACTGCATTTAGTAACACATACAGAAACATGTACCTTCAAACTAGAGAGAGAGAGAGAAAGAAACAAAGCCAAATGATTACATTTGTTGGTCATACAATTTTGAGTTCTCTCCTGTGACACCTGTTTTCAGACATCCATTGGCCAGGTCCAATAGCTTACCTGACCCTTACAGTATGCAGATTGGTACCCCACGCCAGCAGATGGATCCTGTACTGTCTCACTCCATGACTGAGGTCAGCCCTGAGGCAAACCAGATGTATAGGGATGCCAGGATGCCAATGCAGCTCTCAGAGGTAATTTTTTTCAGAATTATCCATTTTCATTTGTACTTCTATTTATTTTGTGCGTCAACACGTTACACATTTTGTGCAAGTTATCGGGCGAGTTTCACAGCCATATTGTGTGAATAGTTTGCCAGTTTGTACAAGGAAAACATAGAAATTACAACCATTTTGAACAGCATATGATGAAAGTGGAAACAGTTCAAAGGAAAAATTCAAAATAGATATTCAGCGATTTTCGAGATAGGTTTAATATTCAACGGTTTTTTAAACCATTTTCCATTTTGTCTTAATTTCCTTTCTTAACATTCCATTTTGTGTTATAGTGTAGTGGTTTGTTGACATATTTTGTAGTTTAATGTGGTTTGTAGCATATAGAAAATTTTCTAGAAAACTCTTGAGTTCATATTTGTACAGTTTCTCTTATTTTGTGTATTTCTAGACTTTATTTTTTGTTTTTGATATTTTTGAAGAGCAGTGTTTAGCCTCCATGTGTCTATATCTTTATGTTTGTAAATATCTTTTTGGTTGCCTTTCCATTTCTGTATATATTAACTTTGTAATAACTTCCCTTTCATCTGCAAAATATTTTTTGTCACTGTTGAAATCATTTCTTGAAATATCAGTGTTGCTGTATATGTCTGTTTCTTCAGACTGCACATTTTCATGTTTTGGCTTACTTGTATGCACAGTTTGTTAGAAGAATTCATTGTTTATATTTTTTATTTATAGCTTTTTTTTGTTTATTATTATTACTGGGTAAATAGATGGCCACACTTTTGTTTCTCTTTATTCAGCTAATTTTTAGTCCCATTTCTTATTATTTACATGTAAACTGATTTTACTTCTTCATTGTATATTCTTGTCCTTAAGTAATTGTTTATTATTTTATTCTTTTAATGATGTTTGTTTGTTTCACCTACATTTTTGAAAACTTTAGCACTTTAATTTTTAATGTAGTATTTTTTTTTTTATAAATTGTATATTGCGTTCAATAATTTTGTTCCTTAATTTATAATGTATTATTTATTCTAATTCCTTTTTTTTTTTAGTTTGTTTTTTTATTTTGTTAATTGTTTATTCATTCAGTGTTTTATCTTCATCAGTACATAATCTTCAGCTTGCCTTGTGTCGAATTATTGCTCTAAATTAGCCATATATGTCTATTATAATAGGGCAGATTACTTTGACTTGTAAACCTAACATTTGCAGAATTAGTATTTTTGGACAAAGTGCAGGACTAGTGTTCTCCACCATGTCAAGAACCTTCTTTTGCTGTATTGCTCTCTCTCAGATGGGCCTGCGTGCCCAATTCTTAACCCTTTGAAAATAAATTTTGTTTGTTTGTTTGTTTGTTCGTTTGTTTGTTCTCTCTCTCTCTTTCAACAAATCTTTCCATTTGTCACAGTTTTTCTCTTCCCATAAGGTGCCCAAAAACTACGACTGATTCTTTCTGATGCTTGTGACAAGTTGTCTCTGTGTCTCAGCCTCTTTCCGATGTTTGTGACAAGTTGTCTCTGTGTCTCAGCCTCTTTCCGATGCTTGTGATAGGTTGTCTCTGTGTCTCAGCCTCTTTCCGATGTTTGTGATAGGTTGTCTCTGTGTCTCAGCCTCTTTCCGATGTTTGTGACAAGTTGTCTCTGTGTCTCAGCCTCTTTCCGATGCTTGTGATAGGTTGTCTCTGTGTCTCAGCCTCTTTCCGATGTTTGTGATAGGTTGTCTCTGTGTCTCAGCCTCTTTCCGATGTTTGTGACAAGTTGTCTCTGTGTCTCAGCCTCTTTCCGATGCTTGTGATAGGTTGTCTCTGTGTCTCAGCCTCTTTCCGATGTTTGTGATAGGTTGTCTCTGTGTCTCAGCCTCTTTCCGATGCTTGTGATAGGTTGTCTCTGTGTCTCAGCCTCTTTCCGATGTTTGTGATAGGTTGTCTCTGTGTCTCAGCCTCTTTCCGATGCTTGTGACAAGTTGTCTCCGTGTCTCAGCCTCTTTCTGATGTTTGTGACAAGTTGTCTCCGTGTCTCAGCCTCTTTCCGATGCTTGTGACAAGTTGTCTCTGTGTCTCAGCCTCTTTCTGATGTTTGTGACAAGTTGTCTCCGTGTCTCAGCCTCTTTCCGATGCTTGTGACAAGTTGTCTCTGTGTCTCAGCCTCTTTCTGATGTTTGTGACAAGTTGTCTCCGTGTCTCAGCCTCTTTCCGATGCTTGTGACAAGTTGTCTCTGTGTCTCAGCCTCTTTCCGATGCTTGTGATAGGTTGTCTCTGTGTCTCAGCCTCTTTCCGATGTTTGTGATAGGTTGTCTCTGTGTCTCAGCCTCTTTCCGATGCTTGTGATAGGTTGTCTCTGTGTCTCAGCCTCTTTCCGATGTTTGTGATAGGTTGTCTCTGTGTCTCAGCCTCTTTCCGATGCTTGTGACAAGTTGTCTCCGTGTCTCAGCCTCTTTCTGATGTTTGTGACAAGTTGTCTCCGTGTCTCAGCCTCTTTCCGATGCTTGTGACAAGTTGTCTCTGTGTCTCAGCCTCTTTCTGATGTTTGTGACAAGTTGTCTCCGTGTCTCAGCCTCTTTCCGATGCTTGTGACAAGTTGTCTCTGTGTCTCAGCCTCTTTCTGATGTTTGTGACAAGTTGTCTCCGTGTCTCAGCCTCTTTCCGATGCTTGTGACAAGTTGTCTCTGTGTCTCAGCCTCTTTCTGATGCTTGTGACAAGTTGTCTCCGTGTCTCGGCCTCTTTCTGATGTTTGTGATAGGTTGTCTCTGTATCTCTTTCAAAATAGTTAAGATTACAAATTTTTGCTGTCTGAGCATCAGACAACATATTTTTAAAAAAAGGCAAATTTAACATTTGTCAAGTACTGAATGAATTCACTTCTGCAGGACTACAACTTTCCTTTTCTGAAACACCCTACGGTCTTTCTTCTCCTACATCAGAGTATAGAAACATCTCTGTGGTGAAGTGGTTAAGTCATTTCCCACATGCTCAGAAATTCATTGATTTTAATTTATAGACTGCCATTCAGTTCACGAGTACAATTTTCTCCTGGGGGTCATTGCTGGAGCTATGGAGTTCATGCTCTGCGTGGCACTCTTGGTGGACCGCTCTGCAGGAAGTGACTGCCCCATATGGGGGGGATCAAACATTGTAAAATTGTCAGTGAAATTTGTCTTCTTGCCTTCAAACCCCTTTAAACATAAAGACCTTATGATCTTGTGTAACTTTTTATTCTACCTCTGGGTGCAGAAACACCTTATGATCTTGTGTAGCTTTCTTATTCTACATCTGGGTACAGAAACACCTTATGATCTTGTGTAACTTTCTTATTCTACACCTGGGTGCAGAAACATCTTATGATCTTGTGTAACTTTCTTATTCTACACCTGGGTACAGAAACATCTTATGATCTTGTGTAACTTTCTTATTTTACACCTGGGTGCAGAAACATCTTATGATCTTGTGTAACTTTCTTATTCTACACCTGGGTGCAGAAACATCTTATGATCTTGTGTAACTTTCTTATTCTACACCTGGGTGCAGAAACATCTTATGATCTAGTGTAGCTTTCTTATTCTACATCTGGGTGTAGAAACATCTTATGATCTTGTGTAACTTTCTTATTCTACACCTGGGTGCAGAAACATCTTATGATCTTGTGTAACTTTCTTATTCTACATCTGGGTGTAGAAACACTTTATGATCTTGTGTAACTTTCTTATTCTACATCTGGGTGCAGAAACACCTTATGATCTTGTGTAACTTTCTTATTCTTCACCTGGGTACAGAAACATCTTATGATCTTGTGTAACTTTCTTATTCTTCACCTGGGTACAGAAACATCTTATGATCTTGTGTAACTTTCTTCTTCTACATCTAGGTACAGAAACATCTTATGATCTTGTGTAACTTTCTTATTTTACACCTGGGTTTAGAAACATCTTATGATCTTGTGTAACTTTCTTATTCTACACCTAGGTACAGAAACATCTTATGATCTTGTGTAACTTTCTTATTCTACACCTAGGTACAGAAACATCTTATGATCTTGTGTAACTTTCTTATTCTACACCTAGGTACAGAAACATCTTATGATCTTGTGTAACTTTCTTATTTTACACCTGGGTTTAGAAACATCTTATGATCTTGTGTAACTTTCTTATTCTACACCTAGGTACAGAAACATCTTATGATCTTGTGTAACTTTCTTATTCTACACCTAGGTACAGAAACATCTTATGATCTTGTGTAACTTTCTTATTCTACACCTAGGTACAGAAACATCTTATGATCTGGTGTAACTTCTACATAAAGGTGCAGAAACACCTTATGGTTTTAGTCTTTCCCCTACGCCGAGCTACACACACCTTACAGTCTTGTGTAGTAATTTGTCCTCTACACCAGGGTGCAGAAATACTTTACGATCTTGTGTAATATTTCACCTCCTACACCTGGTTATGGAAACACCTTGTGATTTTATGTAGTCTTTCTTCCCCTACACCAGGGTGCAGAAATCTTATGGTCTTGTTTTATTTTTGACCAGCTGCACCCATTTTTGTTTGGCAGAATCAAGGGCAGTGTGTTACCTCACAAGAAAATGAAACCTTGTTGTATTAGGGTGTGTTCATACTTAACCACGGCCTAGCGCGCTATTTCTTTAAATGCCACAAAATTATTATTTCAGACATAGTCAGCGTATTATGAAAACTCCGTGGCTGATCTAATATACATGTTCAGGAAATCTGGCCAGTTTCAATGAAACTGCTATCTTCATCATGTCTTGCAGGACAGAAATATAATAAACACAATTTGAGGTTGAACATCCTGCAGGTTTCTGGGCTCGGAGAGGGGAAGGAGGGCTCTACCGCACTGCCCATGTGGAATGGTACTTTGGTACTGGATAGGGATAAAAGTCTCTACACCAACCTCACTCCGATAGATGCTAGCCCTTTTCAAGGCTTAGAGAATCTGAATATCAATGCATTGATCTTCAGAGCTAGAACTTTTAGCATTATTCATAAATGAAGAAAGGCGTTCAAAATATAACACAAAACAGGAAGCCAATGTTGACATCGAGGGAGGTAATGAAGTCAATTTGTTGCAAGCTATCCAGAAATGGAACCAGTTAATGCCGAATCGGGTTGCACAAAATGACAGCAGCCAGACGACTCTCTGTGATCTATATTTGTGTGTTTTATTTTGAATCTTGTAACTACTAACATAGATTTAGATGAATCCTTAATTGTTTGCATTAAGGGGCATTGTTGATTTTTTTGGTTTCCTGTTTGGTCATAGTAATCTGTAGTTGTTGCGGTCAAGGAAGCCATAGATCCTGGTCATTTGTATATGTCTGCAACACCTATTTGATCCGAAATCATATACGTGGTTCGCCATTTTACTTTTTGAAATAAAAATTCATACAGAGTATGAGTAAAATTTAACTGGTTTTTTTTTTAGTTTAAAACTAACTGAAATATTGATCACATTTTTGTGCATTTTAGCGAGACCAGCAAAAACTATACTATTACAATATGCTCAGTATACATGACCAGGGTCCATTGCCATTGACATAATGTTCATCTGCAGCAGACGCCAGCAGCCATGTTTGCAGCCATTTAACTCACATGGTTTCCTTGACAGTAGTACCTCACACTGTCTTTTCTCTTTAGACAAATTAACTTGCATTTAACACCTGATTAGTTTGTTTATATCTTTAAAGTAATGTGTTTATAATACCAAAGTAATATGTTTATAACACCAAAGTAATATGTTTATAACACCAAAGTAATATGTTTATAACACCAAAGTAATATGTTTATAACACCAAAGTAATATGTTTATAACACCAAAGTAATGTGTTAATAACATCCAAGTAATATGTTAATAACACCCAAGTAAATTTATAATAACAGCAAAGTAGTTCATTAATTACTAGAGAGTAGTTGGTTTATGCCAGTCTCCCTGGCCCAGGAGTTAACTTCTTTCTCCGTAATCTCGTATATTCTCATGAGTAACGTAACCCGTGTGAGAATCAGTAGCGGTTCTCGCCGCATTGGTAACTTACGGGGTATGTGAGCCGGTCGCTCAGAAAGCAGTGGCAAACTACTGAGCGTAATCTTGCCTATTACATCAACAGCAGCTGAAAAATGTGATGTTGACTGCAGCGTCCTGTGAGGGATATGAAAAAAAAAAGTTGGTTTATATCCCCACAGTCATCATTTATAACTTGAAAGTTGGTTTATAAGATCAAAGATGTTCATTAATGCTTGAGGGACTACTTGTTAGTCTTGAGCACATAGGAAAAGTGGGAGTTTCAATAGTGCATTGGCTGCTGTGCTTGCCTGCTGGCCCGGTAGTCCTGTGTTCGTATCAAGACTGGGATTATTTAATTGATCTGGGCTCCCAAGTCGACCCAGTCTAAAAATGGATAACTGGAATTTTATGGAAAGTTAACTCCAGTTACTCTTGAGTAGTTAAACAAAATTGTTACAGGTATATAAATAGGCAGTACTCCTAAATATATATAAGCTCAATAACACAAATAAATTAATGAAGAAAAGACATTTCTAATCTATAATCTTTTCTGTACAGAACAAAAGGTGCATATTATGTTACTAATTGCATGCATGGATCAATTAAGTAAAGAAGTATACATTATGAAGACAATAAAAAGTTGCTTAAAAGTCGACAAGGTCGACTTCACTATACCAGGTTTTTATCCCATATGGCTCAGTCTCTTTCTGCAGTGCAGAAAGCGTTACCCAAAGCACAATCTCTGTAGCTCCAGTGGCGACCCACAGGAGTCTCCGAAATAATGCACTCGTGAACCTAAGGACGCGGCCTGGAATCGAACCCACAACCTTCAGAGCTCAAGTCAGACAGCTTGACCACTTTGCCACGGAGACTCCCTATGAAGACAATGGGCATTATGAACTCACTTTTGCTGATGATCAAGTGCTCATGGCAACTAAAGAAGAAGAATTATGTCGCATTGACACATTGAAAATAGCAGCAAACAAACAAAATGTTAAAATCAATGTTGAGAAAGTAAAGGATATAACATAACTGTCACAAGGAAATAAATAAAAAAAAGTCGCTTAAAAGTCAACAGAGTTGACTTCATTGCATCGGGTTTTATCCCATATGGCTCAGTCTCTTTCCGCAGTGTGGAAAGCGCCGCACAAAGCACAAACTCCGTAGCTCTAGCGACGACCCACAGGAGTCTCCAAAACATTTCACTCGTGAACCGAAGGACGTGGCTTGAAATCAAACCAACAACCTTTGGAGCCCGAGTCAAACAATTTGACCACTTCGCCACAGAGACTTTCATGGAGTCCCTTTGAAAATAGAAACACCCAAGAAAATAAAAATAGGATAGATTCTCATAGAAAACCGCCGTCTAAAACAAGTATTTAAAATATTCAGGGACCGCAATATAATTAGGTGAAAGAATATCAGTTAAATAACAAATATATATACAACAAAGTAAATAAGATCTGTGGACAATGTCACTAATATTGCAGTATATAAAAAGAGCAACACTGTTCAACTCAGTCCTCCAACAAACATTATGCTGTCAATGTCAGACTTGGACACCACCAAAAAACAGAGAAAAGATGACTGGAGATAGAAATCAAACTTCTTAGGGGAATTCTAAATGTAATGAGAAGGGACAGGATTTTTAAAAAAAATGGTGATAGAAAGAAAGTGGCAACAAACACCAGTGTTAAAATGACAGAATCCAAAAACAAACCCACAACCTTCATAATGCAAGCCAGATGGTTAACCAGATCACCATGGAGACCCTTGCACCAGTGTTAAACTACATTAAAAACAACAGCAGGTCATCTGGTTTGGTTATTTAACAAATTGCCACAGGACTAGCGCCATAAACAAGACACTAGCAGCATAGATACAATGGAAACTGCATTGGACTACCCCCTGAGAACAACGTATTGATGGGATATCAGAGGCTGTGAGTACCACCATATCTGAAGCACACACCATAACTCACTCCAAAAGACTATTCTTAACCTGACACAGACAAGCAAGACAAAGATGGTGAGGAGAAGAAAGAAATGAAGAAGACATTGTAAATTTTAAAATCTATAAAGAACACAGTGTCCTGTGGTCATATAATGAAAAGAGAGCATCAGAGAACAATGTGATAACTGGAAAGATCAGCAGTAGCAGAGTTAGAGGTAGAATAAAACAAATGAGGCTTGATGGTCTAAGGCAGTGGCATGGAGAATCATCGGTAGAACTCACCCAGAACAGCAAGAACCGAGATCTGTGGAGAGAAATAATAGCCTATGCCACTTTGCAGGATACTGGATGGAAGAACAATTTATTTCAAAATCTGTAAGGAAAATGCAATATATTTTAACTCTGTAAACTATAGGCTTATTATAAATTTATGAAATAGTGGAATATATCTACAGATTTATAATAAACCAAGAATATGTGTAATGTGTGAAGCATAAACATTTCTTAATCTATAGAGAATAGGCTGTATATCTAGATTTGGGAAGTATTGATATTTCTACTATAAACAACATTTCTAAATATATGAATAGTGTTTCTATATCTATAAACAGTATTCTAAGTCTGTTAAATTATTTCCAAACATGTAAACTGCATTTCTAAATATGTGCTTATCTAATTCTTTAAAGGCTATTTCCAAATCTATCAGTTATAATTAGTACTTCCAATTTATAAAGAATACTTCTAAACCTTTGTAAAGAATATTTCAGAATCTATAAATGATAGTCAATACCACTAAAGTTATTTTTTAAAAAACAAATATTACAGTATTTATAAATGTATATATAAAAAAATAGGCAGTATTTCTAAATATCTAACAGTAGATATTTCCAAATCTATAGTATATCTAATTTAATAACAGATAGTATTTTTAAATATCAGCATACATCAGTCTGTAAGTAGACACCTCCCTCACCTTGACAAAAAGGCTATCATGAATCTTCTCTCAATGTCTTCCTCTACCTTTCTTTCCATGAAGCTTCCCAGTTGTTAGAGCATTTTGTCAGATTTTCTCTTCTCATATTGGAGCCAAAATGGTGGCTGCCTATTTAAGATGTTTTTTGATAGGTTGTCTCTGTGTCTTAGCCTGCTTCTAAATATTTTGATCACTCCATTTTAACTGTCCTAAAGGAATCTTCAACATTTTTCTCTAGAACTGCATCTCTGAGGCCTCAAATGTTTGCTAATTGTCCAGTATTCAGAGCCATATGTTAACACTGGTTTCCTGTAACATATAAACACTCTTTTTCTAACAACTGATTTATTGCATAAGATGTTCTTCATCTTATAAAATGCAGTTTTTGCGCGACTTATTCTATTATTGATCTATGCCATATCTTCCACTGGATCTTTTTCATGTACCTATATACTTGAAGTTACTTGCTCCAGATTAATACTGTTATCTTAAATAGTACATTTAGGCATGATCCTTTTGTTAGATATTACCATCATACAGAATTGACCCAAGATTCTGGTGTCGTCTGAGATGATAAATCATGACCACCCTTGCTTATCGGCATGACACATGACGATGATGGGTACTTCTTTCTTTTATTCAAGCTGTGGTCAACTTGTTCACTTTCTGCAATGACTTTAATTATCCTCTTCCGTAAATCATTTTGACTTGTTATCAAGATGGTGTCATCAGCATAACCATCAATTTATAACCACCAACCACATTACTTGGTGTATATATATACATATATATAAATTTATATAAATATAGACTTATAATATGCCCACTGTATAATGAAAACAAGTAAAGAAATAGTTCATATCCTTGTCTGAAACCCTTCTTTATACATTGAATTGTTTTTTAATTTCTTCTTTCTTTCTAATTGTTTTTTTACACCATCCTTTTCAAGCTCTTTCTTTCTTCATATAAAGTAATGCATCCTCCACGTCTGCAACAAGTATTGGCGGAACATCAACATTTTCTTGAATATGTGTGTTCCATATTAGCATTTTCTAAATCTCTAAAAAGAATAATTAAACAAATAGTTGATACTATTTTATAAAATAGTGGTTTTTTTTAATCTATAAAAGATAGTGTATTAAAATCTGTAAAAGATAGTTTTTAAATCGATAGAAAATAGACAATATTTCTCAATGTTTAATAAAACACAATTCTTCTAAATCACAAAGAAATGTATATATTTCTAACACTATTTTCTAAATCTTTGAAGATTTCAGAAATTAAATCCTCAGTACTTTACAGATTTAGAACAAACTAATATCGCTAAATGGACTAAGAAATATAACCAATTCTTTACAAATTTGAGAGACATTGTGCTTCAGAGCCAAAAAAGGACAGTTGTTCATTTTCTCTCATCCTCTCTGTTGCCTGTTTCTTGTTATCATTTTGTGTCTACAAATATATATCTGTGTTATTGTCACTTATAACTGCCTTAGCATCAGAGGCCACATGTTGCTGCTCTGAGGCGTAACAAACTATTGCCTCGGTCTCCGTGGGCTTTCCCATTCATGCTTAATTATCCGGTAAGTCCGTGGCACCCATTGCTAACCTTTGACCTTGCTAACCTCTTACCTTCACCCAGTAAAACCCACCAATAACTTGCTTGCTTTGTAGTATATTATACACCTGAAGATGATCAGCTGAATACAATGCATGTTGGAATGAGATCACATGACAAATTGAATTGCACTGAACTTAATTTGGTGGCTTTTAAGTAATAGGAATAATTACAAAGGTTAATTGGGAAGTGACACATAAGTAAGCCTTATGGAGTTGAATTTTACATAGGAAGAATAATCAGAATTATCACACTGAGCTTAATTTGGTGGCTTTTAAGTAATAGGAATAATTACAAAGGTTAATTGGGAAGTAATACATAATTAAGCCTTATTTAGTTAAATTTTAAATAGGAAGCATAATCAGAATTATCACACTGAGCTTAATTTGGTGGCTTTTAAGTAATAGGAATAATTACAAAGGTTAATTGGGAAGTAACACATAAGTAAGCCTTATGGAGCTGAATTTTAAATAGGAAGAATAATCAGAATGATTAAAGGATAATGTGTGAGAAAAATAAACTCTGTGAATTTGAGTGGGTTTTTTTCTCTGATAAGAAGGGTGAAAACAGTGAATGAACGGTGAGTGAGAAAATTAAACTTGAAATTGAGTGGCTTGTAAATGAAAATAGTTTGGTTAGACTGAACACAAAGGTATGTTATTTTAAGTTGAATTTAGGTGACTCTACATAAGAATGAGAATAGCTCATCAGATTTGGGGGGGGGGGGGGGGGTGTTATTATTCGGTTGAATTTAGGTTACTTTAAATATTTTTTAAATTTTTACATCATGACAGTGGTTAAATGGCATATTATCAACAAAAGTAATTTGTAACAGGTTTTAGATTTGGTGCCTCTGAAAGAATAAAGAAAAAAATTATCTTTTAAAGAATGCATTCTCTCCTTCCCCTTATTTACTGGGGTTGAACTGGTACTGTTTACCTTATTCTCTTTAAATTACGTGTATTACATTGTGTCAAGATGAAATCAGGCCATTAAATGAATTTTGTTCAAACATGTCCTGCATTGTGTTCTGGTGGTCTAAATATCAGTCCCTTCTGTCCTTATACTTTATAGCTACCATGCTCATTTTCCATGTTCCCTGTGGTTTGAAGTGTAGGCAGATTCAGATTAGTGCAACTGTTGGTATAGATAAATATATATGTTGTTATGTTCAGTAAACCCGAATACACCCACCCACACAGTTTTGTGTTACGTTCACAGAAATTGCTGATGTTCTTGTGGGATTTAACTTGCACTTCTTTTTATTTTTGAAAAATGTGTTTACACACACACACAAACAACCACACAGAATAAAAATAGACTAATAGTTCACCGTTTATAGAAAAGAACTCAAGCTTCTGTGACGTCTTGTTTGTGTAGTTTTGCTTTAGTTTACAAGCATGCCTGTTCCCAGAGCCCAGTATGTTTTTGTTATTATATGTCACATACTATCACATACTGCGTATAATCGTATTCCTTTTGTGAAGTGCTATGTTGATGTAACGTAGATGTGGTATTACATCCAAGCACTTTCTAGCATTGAAACGGGAGCAGGGTTTTCATAAAATCTTCATGTTCAGTTTATGAATTTGCAACAACCAGTGTCATGTTGTGGTCATGGTAACACACTGGCTGGCCAGAATAGTGACCTGGGTTCTGTCTTCTGTGGAGGGAGGAGGTTTGCCTGTTTGCATACAGCCTGTGAAATATGAACAATAAGCAAACAATCTGAGAAATATTTAATGGCAGTGGATATATGGTTTCTGGGGAGGGGGATGCAAAGAGCACCATGGACAGACAGAAAAATAAATGAGACAGCCCTATAAGAAAGAAATGTGGAGGTCAGCATGGCCGAATGGATAAGAACGTGTGTTTTTAAACATCCGATGTGCTGATGCCAAGGTAAGGTGTTCAACCTTTACACTGGACAGTTGGACTAAAATGTTGATCTCTCATCCTTGATTTGGGGACGTAAATTACAAGTACTTCTGAAGTCAGAGTTCGCCTGATGGCGAGGGACACTGTTAATAAGGGAAAGCTAAAAATAAAGTAATGAAAACCATAGATTGATTAGAGAAATTAGACATAGTCACAGTTTTTTGGGCATATTATAAAAGAGAAATAATCTTGAAAACTTAGTGACAGCTGAAAAATTGATGGACAGTGAGCAAGGGAAAGATGAAAAGAATAGCTGGATGGCTTGGTGACATGGCATAATCAGGACTAGAATACAGACCCGACCCAAAACCCCGGTGATCTCATGAGATTGCTAACCATGACCGCCCATATTTATCGGTATGGAACTTGATGATGATGGTACAGCTCTCAAGGTTAGCCTGCCAGAAGCCTTTTTTTTTGGGGGGGGGGAAGGGGAAGAAAGGTGTCAAGGAAGCAAATTGGTCACCCTATCTTGCTTGTGTTCGCTGGCTGTGAACTCCAACGCGAAGTCCTGTATGTCGGATGAAGACATCCTGTTGTGCAACATCAGTGTGATGTCATACAGGACCTGAGGTTTGCATGAGTATCCGTTGTCCCATGTCTGGCTTATTGGTGTGCAGACTGGTGGTTCCTCACCGTGCAGGCAGACACTCAGTGATCCTACTGACTTTAGCCAGGACCCCAAAGGGACCTGGCGCCTAGGGCGCTCGGCGAGGACACGTCAATAGGTCTTGGCCAGTATAGAACCCAGCCCTGGTGCCTTGGAAACACCTCTGCGTCCCGTCACCCTATCTTAAAATGTCTAGCATATATGAAGTATATTTCATGATGGATCTTCTGTTGTCCTACTGCTTAAGCATCACAGAGAGGAGGTGGTTGTAATTTCACCTTGTCTTGAGCATGTTTATGTGAACAGTTAAATCCTCTGGCCCTGTCTTTTCATCATCTTTTCTTTAATTACATGCCCTTTGCAGGACATTGTGATCAACCCTAACACTAGGCACTTTTACTTTTTGTAGTTTGCTGTAACTTTCTGAATCAGAAGTCTAAATTAAAAAACAAAAACTAAATATAAAACTTTGACGTACAAATTATGCATATACTGGCAAATACATCTTAATTTAAATTGTGTTAGTATATCGATTTTGTTGTTGAATATTTAAAAGCATATATTTTGGGATTAGAACTTGATCTATATTGACGTATTAGTTTCCTGTGTTGTTGTTTTGTTTTACTCCCTGTTTCCCTTATTTGTGTGATGATTAGAAGTTATTTCCCCTCGACCTACTCCTTTCCAATCAGTCTTTAACTCTCGCTGTACCACAGACCCTAGAGGTGGCATACAAAAGTCAGAGCTAACTTTAAGGGGTGCCACACATTGTAATCCTGGGTATTTGAAGTTTTTGTTTTTTTTGGTTTATTTATTTTGCAGTCTCATGTTTCCAATGTCAGTCAAAATGAGTTCCCAGTTGGGCAAGAAAAATGTGTGTATGAGAATGCAGTCTTAATATGTTTGTGAGAACGCGAGTCTAAAATTTGTGAGAACATTTAACATTTGTTATGTGGCAGTATACATTTATGAGAGAGAAGTAAAAAAACAAATATTTGTGAGAGAGCAGTATAAAATGTCAGCTGGTATTTTTAAATGATTTAAACTTGGGTTCAAAATGCAAAATGGGGTTAACAAAACAAAACTGTCTGGAATAGAAAAAAAAGAAAGAAATGACCACGATTGAATAGGTCAAAAAGATTACAGGGAAGAAGAAGTTAAAGAGTATCACTGGGTGAGCCACTGTGGCATAGTGGTTAGTACACTTGCCTGCCAAGACAGTGATCCTTGTTCATCCCCCAGTAAAGGCAGTATTGTTTGTTCTGACCGGTACAGATCTGGCCTCAAAAATTGGTACCGGGCATTTTCAGAATTTTTCATGGAATTGTCTGGCAAGGAAAAGTCATAAGGAAGGGAACTGTCCACCCCCACCTTCTTATGTTTTTAGCCTAGAATATGTGAAGGCCTTAACACTTAACACCCCAACTGTGGTTTCTGCTGTGGGATGAGCTTTACCCTCCCGTCTGTCATCTGGGTTGGTTAATATTATTGCTGACTGTCACAGAAAATGTACAAATTAGAATTATAAATTATCTGTTGTTGATTTTGTATCATTTTTGTGTACTCATTGATGAGTGCATTGTTTTCTTTAAAACAACAGTAGTAGATCACGTATTTAAAGTCCTATGTTTATCTGGATACATTACTCATATTGTTACATCCAATGTTAGTTTATAACTGATTCAGTGCCAAAGGATAATATATATCGCCAAAAAAGACCTGCCATTTAAACAGAAGGACGATATATTGCCAGTACTAAGGTCATTGTGTCATTTGTTCAGCTATTTCAATGCTTAGTAAATGGAAGTTTACATGGTACTTGTTTATTTGATTGTGTACCATGTTTGGTCCAAAGATACTTTTGTTTGGTACTAGATAAGTTAAATATGATTTTCTTCTTCTTTAACTAAAATTAGTTAATATTTTAGAACATTTAGAACATCTTTTGAAATCTGTAAATTTACTAAACGCAAAATCAAAGTGAAATACAGATTCAGGCAAGGGCAATTTCTAGCTGATTACTTTATTCATATTGCTAATTCTGGTTTTGCCCTGGAATTTTAGTGCTTGAAATCATTCTTGTGGGGCTGTTGTAATATAATGGCTTGTGATGATTGCATGCTGCATTGATTATGTTAATTTGCTGCTGTGTTCCCCTCTTGCTTTCTTGGAATTTACTTGCAAAAGTGTGCATTTTGTCCTGTGCATGGAATTATGTATTGTTGCTAATTTGTTTGTTACAAAAAAAAGGGTATTTTGTTTGGCACTTGTATTTTTTTAAGTACAGTTGTTTGGAAAATGTTAACCTGAAAGATTAGGTTTTGAATTTAGTTAATTCCTTGATAAGAGTGATCTGATCAGATCACAGCACAAACACCAAATCAACATCAGTATCGATATCATCATCATTCATCATCAGCAGCATTATCGACAAAACCAATATCAGCATAATTATCATAATCACCAACAATAATAAAAATATTCTCATCATCATTAATCAAGATAATTTTCAACGTTTTCATTATCAATAACTAAAACAATATTAGCATCATCACAATCATCATCAAAAGTAAAAAAAATAATCATCATAATCATTAATTACCATCATCATGATTCATCATCACTGGGAACAATAAAAATAGCATTAGCATCATCATTCAACTTCATCATCATCATTAACAAAAACAAAAGAATCACCATTCATCAATATCATCACCATCAGTATCATCAACACCAACAACATTATTTGTTAGCATCACCATCAATATAATCAACAATAATAATTAATTTCCACAGTGGGGCACAAGGTAATTAAAACACAGTTGACTGCATTGGCTTCATTTAGTAGCTATCAACTCATCATAAGTTGATCAGTGACACCTTATTTGCCCAAAACACTGTCAGTGTACTTGATTCCTTCAGCCCGAGACTTTCTGTCTGAGAGTCGAACTATTTTAAAAACAAAATAACAAAACAAACGGCAACTGTCTGTGACTGAGAGAGTTTAAAATACAAGATGGCTGAACAGCCAAGTCTTTTGGTCTCCAAAATCTAAAGAGACTGGTGCTAACACTCAAAAATGGCAAACACTTTTATCTGACAGAAATTAGTTTAGTTAGTCGATGGATCAACATCACGGCACACGGGTGCAACCCATAAGTGCTCCGTTCTCCTCCTAACTCAAACCTGAGTCTGGAGAAACCCAGCTCAGTGCACAAACTCCTTAGCACTGGCGAGAATCCTGAAATACTTTGGGTAGATTTTTAACTCGAAATTTTGCCCGGGCAGCGCCTTTAGGCTACTCTTTTTTGATTTCCAACTGCCAAGGGATTTTTTATGTGCGCAACAATGCACGCGGGCATCCGATCTCACTACCCAGAGACAAGGGGAAATTTTATTACTAGAAGTACACGAGAAAAAATCCCACCACTCACCAGGGCTTGAACCCGGGCCTCCAGGACTCGAGGCGGACACCATACCTCGAGACCACGCAGACCCCCCCCCCCCCCCCCACCCGACAGAAATTAGTGGAAAAATCAAGCCAAACATAAACTTCTGAGGTGTTAGCCTCTACATATTGTCCCAGCAGAGACCAACAATGGTCAAAACTATAGTTTGTTGATATAATATAATATTATAATATATAATAGTTGGCATTAACCAATCAGCACTCGGTGAGTGGTGTGGTCAGTTTTATGCCGGCCGCCTGTACTTCCCCAAACATTTCCTGGTACCTATTTAAGCCTGGGTTGACCAGGGAACCCAGATCATTTAAAATATTTTAATCCAACCTGATGCAGATCGAACCCATGAACACCCCGGGAAAGTTAACCCGGTCAACAAATGCCCGCAGAAGTCGGATGTGTCGGCCTAACGGCGCAAGAACGCAGCTCTGCTGTAAACAGGCACAACGCAGTCACGTCCGAATAAAAAAAGAAACTCCGGATGAACGCAGAAGAAGAAGAACAAGAAGAAGAAGAAGAACCCATGAACATATCGTAGGCCATGGCATAATGAGGTTCGTTGCATTCCCTGTATTGTTTCCATCCCAGACAATACTGAAAACTATCTTGGTGCCCATTTTATAAGGAGAGCCATGGTAGCAGTGTGGCTAGGATTTTTGCCTGCCGGGCCGGGAGTCTTGAGCTGAAATCTCCATCGATGTATGTTTTTAAAATAGACTTGAGTTCCCAAGTCAAACCAGCCTAGAATAGGTCAGGGGAAATGTCCTGAGCAGTACAGGCAGGTATGATATTATCACATCACTGGGTGGTCAGCATGGCCGAATGGATAAGAAAGTGTGTTCTTAAAAATCCGGTGTGCTGATGCCGAGGTAAGGGGATCAATTCCTACACCGGACAGTTGGACTAAAATGTTGATTTCTCATCCTTGACATGGGGACGTAAATTACAAGTACCTCTGAAGTCGGCGTGGGTTCGCCTGATGGTGAGGGACACTGTTAATAGGGAAAGCTAATCTACATGCACAATTCAGTCCATCACTACTAGATGTAGTGTATATGAACTACGCTTGAGTTCAAAGTGAGCAAGCACCAAAAAAAATCACATCACCCATCAAGTGCTGATTAATCTATAAACATATGGGGTTAGCACCATACACCCAACACTTCTCAAGGTGTGTAAAAGCATCTTTTACGTTTACTTTGTACTTTTATTTGATAAGACTGGGCCTGGTAGGGAAAAAAGAATCCGGCTAGGTCTGCGGATTGATCCCAGACCACTGGCTTAGTAAGGGAACACGCTGAACAAAAATAAGGCACTTGTAGCTGTGATAAAATTGTGGTTAGTGTCTATCCATGGCTATGATTGGGCCATTTTCATGTAGAGGCGCAGGACATTTTATTTTGTAAATAACCAGGTGCACAGTATTTTTATATTGTCTATTTCTGTTCCTTCTGTGTTTTTTAATAGCCATTTCTCTCTCTCTCTCTCTCTCTCTCTCTCTCTCTCTCTCTCTCTCTCTCTCTCTCTCTCTCTCTCTCTCTCTCTCTCTCTCTCTCTCAGTCTCTCTCTCTCTCTCTCTCTCTCTCTCTCTCTCTCTCTCTCTCTCTCTCTCTCTCTCTCTCTCTCTCTCTCTCTCTCTCTTTCTTCTTCCCTCCCCCCCCCCCCCCCCCAATTCCCCCTCTCAGATTGAAAGAGTTTTTCTCTAAGAATGCAAATAAATAGCATTTCTTATACCCTTGTACCTGTAGCCTATATTTTCCTGATTGCTGTTGACCTTAGTAGATGATGCTTCTAGCTCACCTTTGTAAACCTCATGTCCAGCATTTGTTGTTAATTTAAAGATTTGAAACCTTTAGATTGTTTTATAAACCTAAACATTGTAGGCTGCTATGTGAAAACGTAAACTGTCACAGATCTACATTTTTGTCATTGTGATTCCACAGCTTTGAATGAATTCATTTCCTAGTTATCCAAGAAATTAATAATTAGTCATTTGTCAAATAATTCACTTCTTAATTGTAAAATATTTTGTTTCTAAAATGTTAACAGCTTTTCATTCCAAAATATGAACACATTTTTACCCCATAATGTAAGAATATTTTCTTATAAAATTAATGAATACTTTTATTCAAAGATTTAAAAATATTCCAAATATTTTTATTTTAAAATTTGATATCAAAAGTTCTTTCATGCCATCTGTAATTCCAAATAATGTACAACACCAATTCCAAATTTTAAAGAACCCTCATTTCAAAATTGTAAGTAACCTTCATTTTCACATGTATAAGAAAGCTTTACTTTAAAATTGTAAGCAACCGTTATTCCAATATTTATAAGGAACCTTTTGCAAAATTATAAGGAACCTTAATTCAGAAATTGTTAGGTACCTCCATTCCAAATTTGTAAGGGACAATAATTGCAAAATTGTAAAGAACTTTCATTTCAGAATTGTAAAGAAATTTATATTCAAATTTATACTGAACATTCATTCCATAATGAGAATGTTTTAAACTGTTACTTGCAAATTACTTTCATTTCATCATTTCATACCTTCATAGTAACATTTTAAAAGACTTATTGAAGAAATATACTTTCTGTGAACAGTTCTATAGGATCCCTGGTTTGCAATATACACATTCTTGATAATTTAATGTTTAAATATTGCACTGCATGGACCATGCACTTTTAAATACTTACTTTTACTGGTGATATTTTATTACATATTCACCAATATTACCGGCCATCAGCAAAATTCACATTGATGATAACTGTAATGATGAATCATAACTGTGGTGATAACAACCATGATGATATTAACAATGATGATAATGACTATTTAGATCATTGGCTTGAGTTGAGTTGAGTCAAGAACCAACATCAATGCACTCTGGGCATTCTCATAAGTGCTAAGTCAACAGCCAGTGAAAAGTTCCAATACTAATGGTGCCCGTTGCGATCTGATTATATGTCCATCTTGCTTTACCTCTGAGTGACAACTGTCAACCGGATCCTCTGACCACCCCTTGCTGCTGCATTCTCTCTAGATAGACCATAATAGTCTATCTGTTTTTTTTAAACATTGATCACACTCTCTCAGAAGGCCTTCAACACAACTGCCTTATCATGCATCAAATCACTCCGTAATGATGCAGCATCAGCCAATCTGCCTACCTGTTCATTTGCAACCACGCCAAAGTGTCTTGGAGAAAATATCCAGTGAGTGCTCGCAACCCATGACATTTGAATCGATGCAAGACATTCTGCACGAAGCATGCCAGTGTTCACCTTTGACAGCATGCTTTGTGAATCAGTTACAATCACCACATGCACATACAGTTTGTTCTCCAACCAGCGGAAGGTTGCAGTAACCGTCTCCCATTCTCAGACTTGAGGTTGTGGTGTCGTATGCCAAGCTCTCCTGTACTAAACAATGGTATTTGGATCATTTTCCCCTTTTAAAAAAATAGCATAGGCTGACATGATCATAGAATATAACATTGTTCATTGGTACAAATTAAATGTAACACTTGCTAGGGAGCAATCATGAAAATGTTTGTTGCACATTCTATGTTCATGACATTTGGTCCATTGCACCACCTTGCTGAGTTTATTGCCATATTCATCTCATGCCACAACTGTCTGGATTGTCAGTTTCATCGAACTACCTCATTGTTGTGACTTTACAAATATGTGTGTATCCATGCCCAATTTATCAGACCACAACGTATGACATTCTGGTGCACTCTGGCATTGAAAATTTGTCCCGCCAATTATGGCTCTAGGGTCAATCCTATTTCATAAAATAGCTTCCAAAGATGGGAAAAGTAAAAGCTTCTGAAAGGCTGGATACACAGTAAAGAGATTAATGCGTCAGCAACTCGCACCTTGTGCCAAGTTCTGACCAAGGCCCTGCTTCTGCTCCAAGGGTGATCCCAGAAGCAAGCTGCATCACTAGAACAAATGCATTCATGATTTGAACGATAGAGTCCAAAACAAACCCTTGGCCTCCAAAGTGCGTGGCCTGTCCACTTCACCACAGCGTCCACCACTGTAATGTGGCCAAGAGAGATGGAATTGAAGAGGGAATGCACATACCATAGGAAAAGTCAACGATGTCTTGAAGTCAGATGTGTTACTTGAAAGTAGCTATTTTGCCAGCTTTTCTGTAAGCAAAATAAAATGCAGCCATCAATCTTTTTTGAAAGAAACGAGGAATAAGAAGATGCTGGCCATATTACCCCCTCATTTGTATCTTATTTTCACCTGCATTATAAACTAGAAGGGAACAAAGGCAATCTGGCAAATTGTATGCTCTAGTCATAGAGGCATTTATAATGGGTATGTGTTGGGTATTTCTTTCATCTGCAAGCATATAAATATATATAGGCATATACTTAATATATTATATAAATGCTCTGTGAGTTGTTTACTTGAAAATATTTGAACATTCCTTTTTCCACCATCTTCTAGGAAGGGGGAGAGAACCAGGGAAGCATGCATCACCAGCAACTTAGAGTTATCCTTGGTCAGCAAACAAAACAGAGGATGGCCAAGAAACAAGAAGAGGCAGAGAGGATGATGCAAGGGCCATCTTCAGTTTGGCAAGGCTCAAATGGCTCAGGTATCTTGTTTGGTCTCTCCTCTCTTCCCCCCCCCCCCCCCCCCCCCCCACTTTCCCAGTGGTAGTTATGTGTTGGCATATCTGTGTGGTAAAACACATTTAAGAGTAGCGTAACAATACTTGGGAGCCTAACAATACTCCATCACGAGGCAGTTTCGAATTTTAAAAATTTATCTAGGCTTCCATTTTTACCTAGCTTAACATGGGTAGTAGGAAATGTTTTGGGAAGTAAAGTCAGCTGTAATGATATCAACTACATCACCCGCTGAGTGCCATTTGGTCTATACAAATATGGTCCAACTCCATATGACACTCGTGTTCGACGGCATGTAAAAGGAATTTTTATGTTACAACATTACTTTGTATTCTTTTAAATATTTACATTAATACAATCCCATTAGACTTATAATTGTTTTTGGAAATTAAAGAAAGTAGATATTAATGGATAAACTTGACAAGAGAACAATGGTTAAGGCTTTAAATACACTGGAGATTAATATATTTTATAGAATAAACAAAATTGTTTGTGTGGAAAGTGGGAGGAATGTAGTGAGAAATAGGAGTTGCTGGTCTCTTTATTGAACCAGCTTTCAAAATTGGACAAGAATTAGTAAAAGTTAGTTTAAATATACCAGGTCTTCAGACTCAGAACAGGATATTATGGACTTCGAATACACTTCCACTTAATAGGTCTCACTGAGTCTGCCACTTGCTACTGAAGCACCAAAGCAAACCTCAGAGCATCTCTGTCAAGACTGACCTGACTTAACCGAGAGAGGAATTCCAGCCCACAAGAGTGCCCCTTGAGACAAACTCTGGCGGACTAGTGAACACCACCATACTCATGACCCATGCCAGAATAGACAGTTGGCAAACATTGATGGCTGAAGAAGCCATAAATATGGAGAAAATTATCTTTTTGGAATTAATTAATGATTAACCCCTACATACACTAATAAATGATAACAATGGAAATGATGGTCATGTAAAAACTAATTCAAAATAATGCTTGTGAGAATTATCCTGCAGGGATGAAGTAGTATTTGCTATTCCTAAAGAAATGTGTTTTTCCAAGTTGAACAGCTCATTCTTCATTCCTAAATGTAGAACCTATGGATAGCTACCAACCCCGTCAGCCTTTCCGTGGACCATCTCCGCAGGGCTTCATGAGAAGCCCCCACCCTGGGATGGGACAGCTCCCTGTACGACCACCATTTTACCCAAGTCCCGAAAGCATGCAGCGACTGTCACACACCGATGGATACCCTGGACCTCCTCAGGTACGTAATTGTTGAAAGTTCTTGACTGCAATAAATATTGGGTAATGATAGACGAATGAACGTTTATCATCATCATATGCCATGCTGATAAGTATCCACGATCATTGTTCACCATCTCACACGACCACCAAAGTCCTGGATCAGGTCTGTGTGAATTGTTGAATCTGTATTGAAGGTAGCCTGCCCTTGCTTTCCTTCTTGGTTGTGACCATACTGGTTTGGACTAGCCATTTTCCTTAAGTCTCTACTCACCTTCACAGGAATGTAAGCCCATAACGAGCTATCTGTCATCTGCTCTCTAGCTCAGTCCTCTACCTGCTGGATGCAAGGGTTGTCTTAATTTTCGTTAAACACAGGAGCTACAAACATGTTGCATGATTTATTGCCTGGTATATTTCTCTGCATCTGGTCAGGTGCATACTGCAGAGTTATATATCACATGCAGTGAATAAACTAATAATACTTTCGCTGAAATGCTTAAAAGTATTGTTTGAATATGGAACATTTGTTATCCGCACGGTAATCTCACATTTAAAATAAACTCTTTCTGTTTTTCACAAAGCTGGCTGGAGCCGACCAATTGCTAAAGTATAACAATATTTCAACAATTGTTTATTGTTCGTCAAATACAGTATTTTTTCTTTCTTAACTCTATGACCACAGTTTAAGAGGTGTTCAGAAATCGCCAAGATCAGCACATTACAGCATGTCACTACACAGGGATTCCTGTGGACTGATTACTTCTCTCTATTCCACTCACACTGGTATATGTTTAGTTACTCGATTAGCTAATTGTATTTTTTATTCTACCTATTCTGGTACGCATTTATTGTCCTAATACCATGACCCGTATGTTCATCTACTACCATGCCAAAGTACTTCATGTTAAAATATTATATGTACAAAGTACTACTACTTGGTACTATTATCAATGGTACTACTAATAATCCTACTCCACTATCCTTGCATTCTCCTACCACCTTCCATTGTACACTGTTCTTTCTCTCTCACATTCTCGCTAGTCCATTTCATTCTCCTCCCTTCCTTTCATATTCACTTGTGCTATGTTCTTTCTCTCTTTCATCCTCTCCCTTTCTTTCATCCATTCATCATCATCTCTCTCTCTCTCTCTCTCTCTCTCTCTCTCTCTCTCTCTCTCGCTCTCTCTCTCTCTCTCTCTCTCTCTCTCTCTCTCTCTCTCTCTCTCTCTCTCTCTCTCTCTCTCTCTCTCTCTCTCTCTCTCTCTCTCTCTCTCTCTCTCTCTCTCTCTCTCTCTCTATCTTTTTTTTTAAAAATAGTATTTAATTTTTTATTATGTACTCTGCCTCACAACACGCATACTAGAACCTCAAATGTTCCATCTATGCCTGTACACTTCCAGTATACCGTTGTGCAAGTATCTAGGTTGTGTTCAAATTGATTCTCATTCGCACAAATTCCTACTCTGTCTTCTCGTCCCCTTTCTCTCACTTCGCTGTCACTCCTCATATTCTTATGTTCTGTACCTGTTACCACAATCACATAAGTATCTCCTACCAAATGTACATGTCTGTCTCTCCAATATACAATATTGTCATAAAACCTGAATACTATATAAAATTGGACTCACATGTAGTATTGCAAGCGCTATTCTAACTTTCACTCGCACATCACTATCATCTTTTTGACATCAATATGTATCACTGGTAGTAGTGTCTCAGTTACCTTTTTCTTCTTTTTCTTTTGTGTTATGCTCTTCTTTAGTCAGTCGTCTCAGTCTACACTCTCTGGCTACGTGGCCCAGACTGTTACAGACCCAACATTTTCGACTGTTTATGTAGTCTGCGTACCTCTCGACTCTATTAGAAGGACAGTTTCTGATGTGCGAGAGGTCCCGGGTTCAAATCCCGGACGAGCCCAAGTTGCCAACGAGCCCTTTCTGACGTAACTAGGGGTATTGAGATGCGGCTACGTTGACACTCTTTATGAAATGCACACTGACACACCGTGAACATAACTCATTACCTCAGAGTGATAGAATGGCATCATGTATTGTTTCTATGCGACACAACCACTGGTATATTCAATGTTACATGTACACCCACGACATTGGTTCACACACCTATTGTAGTACGTCCTGCTATTCAGGCTATCTAATCAACTACAATGGTCTACACTTACACAATTCTAAACCCTACTTACAGTCCCGTTAAACATGGCCGCAGGCGCCTACATTCACAGGCCGGCAACCTCTGCACACGGCACACCACTCGACTCCGTGCTGTAGAGTGAATATCTCCACCCGCCTGGTCGCGGCAACGTTGTTCTCAGCCATCGGTACACGCTTGAGATATCTAGCGCACACTCAGTTACTTGCCGTCGATGTCTCTCGACATTTCATTCCGCCAGTCGAGATTAAGTTCCCGGCTCCCTGCCTGGTCGTACGATGTGTACCTAATCGTCTCCAGCTCTCCGACTGCCGTCTTTGTTTCACTTTCTCGACCTTTCCTATCACGTGGCCTAATCCTCGCAATCCTATTGGCCCTTACGAATAACCGATCCCCGGTGTATTTATTTCCTCTGACCATCCATGACAATTTATCCTACCGTTGTTCTATAATAATCTACTCAACCAGACTTTACTTAACCAGACTCATGGCAATTGATAAAACTTATGTATCTATGTATTTTTGTTCTATTGCCTATGTGGGCTGTTATCCTTAATTAAACTTATGTATGTATATATTTTTCCTCTTTTATGTAAAATAATTATTAATTAAACTTATGTACGTGTGCATTTCTTCTCCTTTGTCTAAAATATATTATTATAACTGAAATGTATACATGAATGTGTTTGTTCATTTGCCAGATACACTCCACAATAGATTATTTTTGTGAAGAAATTAAAGGCAAATAATGTATGTAACTTTATACATGAGGTTTGGTAATGTTTTTCAATTTACTTACTAAAGTATTTTATTAGATATTTGCTTTCTCTGACACAAGCAGGAAGGTATGATGTCAGATCAGCGCAGCCACTTTATGCAAATTATTCAAGAGAGAATGGATCAGTCTGCGAGTGTTGCTGCCGCCCCCTCAGGGTCAATCCACTCGAGTCAACAAATGGGAGGAAATCTTCCCCAGTTTATGTCACAAGCAGGGGAAGCTGGCATGATGCGACAGCAGCAGCAACATCAGCAGCAGCAACAACAACAACAACAACAACAACACCAACAACAGCCTCAGCCAGCAGGACATTCCAGAGCTGGAGAATCACATCCAGTTTTGTCTAGGCCTTTGTCAAGATCACAACATGGTGGAGATGATGAGATCTTTACAGGTGAATATTTTTCTGATCTGGTCACTGCACTGTAGTGATAATAGACGGTACTTGCTACAAAAATAGACAGTCATAGAGGAGGAAGACTGTGGTTTAAATGGGAGGATAAAATCAAGAGTTGGACAGTAAATATGCCAGATATTGTCATCATGGCAACAGATAGAACAAACAAATAAACTATCTTTTAAAGGGGTTAAGAATTAGTAATGTATGCTTTATTACATGCTGTCCTTCATTTCAACAAGCTATTAATACTTTGAAACGGAGTGATTCCTGTTGATCTATAACTGGACACAGAGGAACACATAATATACCTGGGAAGCTTGACAACAGGAAAGTAACATGCACAGATAAAAGCAAAGGAATCAACAAGTCTTGTCTTGATAAAAAAATGAACAATAATTAAAAAAAAAAACGTGAATAGTCCGAAAAGTGAAAAATCACAATAACAAATAAGTAATTCACATGTCTGAATGAAATAACGTAAACAAAATCTAAGTTCTGGAAATGAAAATACAGAAATTTGCATTATTAAATTTCTTCTCCTGCCTTGATCTCGAAATGGGGAATAGGACCTCATTGCTTATGCCATTTTCTTTCATGTCCTTTCCATACTATTCATCTCTTTCTCTAATTCTCTTCTCTGTATGTGTATCTTTAGGTCTCCCTCTATTTATTTAGGTCTGTGAGGTCCCACAAAAGGACTTTGTAGTTATACTATAAACAGGTTTTCTCAGTGTGTGCCATATCTAGCTTCAGCATCTTTTCCTCAGCTCTTGATTCACTGGAATTTGTTCAGTTCTCTCCATAGGCTCCGCATTAGTGAATTTGCCCTACCATGTGTGTCCTAATCTGTGCAAGCATCGGTTTAACGAATGTTTGTAGTTTATATATCATTACTGATTCGATGTTGGTGTTAAATATTCTAAGTTTGGGATTAAATTCCTTTTGGCTTGCACAAATTTCTTACTGTTATGAAAGCTCCTCGTGCCTTTTTTAAATTCTTATTTTGGTATCCCAGTCTGTCCCTTCATTTTGTCTACATTGCTAACTAAAAATGTGTATGATTATACTTCTTGAAGAGAGATTTCACCAAAGGACATTAGGTTATAATTTACTTTATTTATTCTGATTATCTGTATTACCTGTTGCACCCCTGTTCTTATTTGAAATGTATTTCTTTGTTTTCTTTCATGAAGAACTCTGCTTTAAATGTCTTAATATTTTGTCTTTATTAAGTTAATGATCTTCTTTGGAATCCCTAGTGCCTCACCAATTTCCAAAGAGATTCCTTACGAATGCTGTTAAAGGCCTTTTCATCGTTCACAAATCCAATATAAAGTGGGAATTCATGTCATTGTTTTGCTCTATTATTATGTGTAATGTGAAAATCTGGTCAGTGAAGTATATTTTTCTTGGAAACCTGCCTCTTCATTCCTTAGTTGTTTGTCAATGGCAGCTCTTAATCTCTCTAGAATGATCCCGCTTAATATTTTCCCAAGAACCAACATTTACATTATTTATCTATACATTTGTTGCACTCCTGCAGGTTTCCTCTTCTTTGGCATCTTCACCAGATATCCATTTCTCCAATCTGCTGGTACTTTTTGGGTCTCCCAGACACTGCTAAATAATGTGTGCAGTAATTCAGTTGAGGTGTTTATGTTGGCTTTAATAGCTTCTGCTGGGGTATCATCTGGACCAGCGGCTTTCCCATCCTTCAGGATATTTATAGCTTTTCTATTTTCTTTTGTTTTTAATGGTTTGTCACAGATGCTATCCATCTCCACTTCTGCATGATGAATATCTGGTGAGTTTTTTGGGAATGGTCTATTCAGAAGTTCCTAATAGTTCCCTTTGATAGGGACGTCCACTTGGTTGATTATATACGCATATTCCTGCTGGTGCTGTTATGGTCCCTAGAGTTTTCTTTCACTGCTGCCACCTCTCCTTCTAGGCCATCTAAGTGTCGTCTTTTATCTGCTCTTATGTTTCATATTTTAAAAAAAACTGAATATATTTAAATGCTGGATATCCCTTGCAGCTGATCTTTGATGTCAAGATTTTAACTTATCATATTCAGAGATAATTGTAATATACCATTTTAATTGTATTTTTAAAAAAAAGTTAGTTCTTTTCATGTAGCATTTCTTACCATTTATCTACACTAGAAAATGAGGGATCTCAGCCCAGCACATCTAAAGTGCCGGGACCTGAAGATAGCACAGCAGTAGAATCAGACACATTGCTGGAAGGAATAGGGAAAACAACAAAACCATCATTATCTTCAGAAGATGATAAAAATGAAGATGATGATTTGCTCAGTAAGTATATCTGGTAATTTTCTATATTAAAGAGTTATGGTTGCTATCCTATACCATTGATATTAAAGTGTTGGTTTAGTGTAGTTGGTTTTGTTAAGTGGTTTAGTATAGTTGGTTCAGTTTAATGAGTTTAGAATTGTTAGTTCAGTGCAATTGGTTTACTATAGTTGGTTCAGCATAATAGGTTTAGTATAGTTGGTTTAGTATAGTTGCCAGTTCACACACACTCAGTACTCGTTGGTACTCTCATACTCTCAACTCAGTATGTAAGGGAAATCTGAAACACGTCTCACTATCCCCTAAGCCACAGATGCCAGTTCACACACACACACACGCGTGCGCGCGCGCACACACACACAGAGAGAGAGAGAGAGAGAGAGAGAGAGAGAGAGTCATAGATGATCAGTGTAAATAAGATACATTTGTTAGGCACCTGAGAGTCACAGATGATCAAACATAAAGAATATATATTTTTTATACATTACTGTGCTGTTGTATTATATGCTAGTTTAACATTCAGATATGTTTAATGGTCAATAAATTAAATATAACCTTTTGTTTGCATTTTTACTGTAATTATATTTACATATAATTTTCAGGTGCCGATGGAACATTTGATATTCTAAAATATGCAGACCCAGACCTTGACCTAGATTTGGATGATAAAATGTTTGAGCACCTGGACTTTATGGAAGAGCAGGGCAATGGCCATGGCGGAGATCAGAAGAAATCTGACGAGGAAAAGTCTGAGGACAGGTGTGTATTTAGTGTTACCAGATATTTTATCTGCTAAAACCACCCTTGGATTACCAGGGCCCACCGGGGAAGCAAAGAATATAAACATTGTAACCTACCAAACATGTCCTAAAAGGCAACTAGAGAGGTTTGACTGTTACAGGTGATCGCTGTCTCAAAATACTGTGTGTGGTGTTTCCTAGAAATGGGTCTCCTGTGTTAATGAAAGATAGTAGTTCAGAGCATATTTAAAATGTTCTATTAGATGAGAAATGGCTTTAGAATGAGGTGATTTCTCCTTGCCACCCTGAGGTTGACATTCTGCGCTGTGATGAATCCTGTCATGCATAACTCAGCTTCCTGCTTCAAGACTGCGGGAGAGTTACAACAGGTTCCCACAATGATGGTGGATATTCAGCACCTAAGCTTTGCATAAACACTTGGAAACCATGCATACCTGTTTCAAATGAGTGTGCTGTTTAGCCACCAGGATAGAAACAAAGCCATCACCACTTCTTTAAATTCTTCTTGTTGTATAAGAGGAAACAAGTCAAATGATTGGGTTTATACAATAACATCATCAGATATTTACAACATTATACACAGTTGTAAGAAAGAGACAAATAGTTTCCTTTAGTCATATAATGAGAAGACATGCATTGGAAAATATTGTGATAACTAAAAAAATCAGAGACAGACCGAGAGAAATGATGCTAGATCAGTGGTTCTCAACCTATTTTGACCCATGCACCCCTCCACCATATGTTCAGAATGTCATTTCCCCCCTTTTGTATCTCCTCCCTATAAATCTCTCTCACAGTATACGTAAAAATTGAAGCTAAATTTAATAACATATACTAGAACAAGTCTAGACATCCACATAAAACACGATTTGCGGGTCTACTTACGTTATATAATGAATTTCAGTAGGGCGAGAAGTACAGAACCGTAAAGTATGGAGGAAAATACCATATCAAATAATCGGTTCTTGTGATCTTGAAATAATCTTAATTTTCCCCCCTAGAAACCCTAAAACTCCCTCTGGGGGGGGGGGGGGAGTCCCCGCCGGTTAAGAACCACTGTGCTAGATGGACTAATATGGCATATAGGAATATCATCAATAGAAATGGTTCAACACCAAAGACCATTTAGAGCATTTCGACCACTCAAGGTGCATTTGTAAAAATCGCCTAGATCGCCAGACATTTAAGTCTGAAATAAGCTCTTGAAATATCTTAAGAATAAATGCGAGCAGCATGATATTTACTACATCACCCCTCGAGGGCTGATTGCTCTATAAAAATATTTTACTAGCACTATGTGCCCACTTTGCTTCATGGCATGTTAAAATGGTACTTTATCTGCAAATATTATTGTACTAATTCAATTTTTGTTTTCTTAAAATTCCAATTTGCATTCTTTAGCTGTTTTTATCATCATTAGATAAAAATTATTATCTGCCATTTTGTATAAAACCAAAGACTGAGTGGTTGCAACCTTGTTACATTTCAGCAGAGACATAAAAGAAGAGAAAGATTCCAAAGGAAGCTCATCCAGAGCAACAGACTTCCAAGCGCAGTTCTTGGAGTTTAACCAGAGGCAGAAGTCGGAGGCTTTGACAGTTAAAGAAGACATTGATAAGACATCTGATGAGAAGGAAAAAGAGAAGTCTGAAGTTGTCCAGATTGCTGCTATGTTGCAGGGAACAGAAACCATGTCTGTTAGGTGAGTTTTGTCTTGGTTTACACTGTTTGCTGGGAAAGAATAGTTCACCTTTTACCAAGCATTGTGGTAGAAACTCCACCGCAGAGTAAGCACGGCAGGAGGCTTCTGATCATCAGAAGCGGTCCCCCCTCATTGAATGTTTCAGCCCTTTTACCTTCCTGACACTCTCACGGGGTGGGCCCGTCTGGGTCATGACTCCCAGACGTCTTTATTCTGTCGTGCATAACTATTGAGACTTTCCCTTGTTGACTTCGCTATGTGTGACTGCCCAGAGGTCATCCCACCCTCGAGGAGAGAACATTGAGCACCCGGTGCATACCATCATTAACACTGTACTGTAACTGGCCATGGGAAAGTCAGCTTCTTCCCCTGGGAGTTGGCCACAGTCTTCTCCTCTGTAATGATGGTTAGCTATTTCCCTGACAGTAGATATCATTGCTACCACATTGCCTTCTTCATGCTCCATTCACGCCTTGCAGATCCAGCCTCCGGCACGCTCCCAGCAGAAGCCGGCTCTTCCTCTGGTCTCCCCCTGGACCCTCTCTATCGCTGCTGGGCTTAGTCCTTGCAAGACCTACTATTCCATACCAAGCGGTCATCGTCGGTGCTTGGCGACAGAGGTTTGACTTGACTGACATTTTTGATTCAGGTGATCACCCAGCTTGGGTGCTCTGTTCTTCCCTGGTGGGATGACTCGAGATTGTGGCTGTTGTTTCAGTCTCATTGTGAGGTGTTTCACCACGTTGTTTGCAGAGTTGGTAACAAGGCCTCTCACACAATGGCGAAAAGCCTGGCGGTATATCCTTCATGTCTCAGGCTTGCGACCACGTCACTGTATTTCTCCATCTTATAGGTGTGCTGTTCCTCGACTCTTGACTCGAACGGAACAGTCATCTCGATTAGTACTAACTGTTGAGTCGACGGAGAGCACACTACAATTTCTGGACATAGCTGAAACTTAAGAATTTCCACTTGGTATTTGCCATGGCCCTGCAGATGTCAGTTCCCAGTCTTCAGCACGCCCGAGGATGGAAGGCAGACTGGCAGGACAGTCGACTCTGCTGTTTGACTGGAGTCTTGCTACGTCAACTATGGCAGCCAGTTCGGTGAGAACCTTGTTGTCGCGCCACATGAATCAGCCTTGCCCAAGGGCCGCTCTGTACGCAGACAGTACATGCTCTACAGTCTGAACCCCCTTGGCCTGCGTGTTGCTACACAGGGGACATATTAGCTCTTTGGATAAACCCCATCTGACCAGGTTAACAGCTGATGGCAGGAGTCATAATGTGATCTGTCAAGGAAGCTTATTCTCAACGGTGGCAAGCGAAATGATGTCCTTCCATGAGAGGGACTTCTGCTGAGTTCCCTCCCATGACACCCACTGCCCTTGCTGTGGGATTAGATTTTCTTAATGACCAAAGTATATGAAGTTTCATTAATTCATTTTATACACTCAAATCACTAAATGCCATACATATGCATGCTGATTTGTCTAAAAATAGGAGACTAGCACAATTCAGCCAGGAGCTGTGGTAGCCTTACCGGTGATCTAAGATCTGATCCCATCAAGATGGTTTCACATTTTTATGCAAACAATTGACCTGAACTTCCAGGTCGACCCAGCCTAAAATGGGTACCAGGAAATGTCTTGGGAAGTAAAGATGGCCGGTGTAGTACCGAACACATGACCCACTAGGTGCCTTTTGGTATACACATATGGGACTCCATATGCACCACTGGCATATAAAAGGGTTCTTTACTATTGTTTTAAATAATCACCATACATTCGTCAGTGCCTACCTTAATGACTAAAACATTGAGTTTTCTTGACTCGTTATACCAAACAGATCAACAGAACATTTACCTGCCACCCTGGTGGTCGTGTCTTTGAATCCCCACCAAGGGAAGATGCCAAACACAATTATTTCCATTTCTTCAATAGCTGTGTGCTCTTTGTTTTTTTTTATTTTTTTAGTTTGGTTTCCTTTTAGAGTTTTTATTTCTGTTGTCACATCAGCAACCTTTTGTGACATTTTTTTTTTTATATAATAGAAAATATGCAGTAGATGTCATATTGATTTCTTGGCTAGGTCACGAAGACTTTCTGCATTTTTCATTTTTTAAAATAAGTTCCTGTTCCTATTCTTAGGGCTTTTCTGTTATTTTTTTAAATTGAACTCTTTTTATCTTGGGCCAGGATCACTTATTTTCAATAATAAACTAAATATAAAACAAAGTTGCACAAAAATAATTCAGTCGCAACAGCTGACAAAATACTTCTTCTTCTTCTTTCGTTCGCTTGAAATATGTCTATAACTGCAGTGCTGTCTCTTGTATGAATTGAACTGTCTTTTTCAGTTCACGCAGCGGTCCATAGAGTTTATCTTCCACTGTCGTCTCTCTAGGCCAGAAGGTTTGCCTAGATATGTTATAATTTGGGCAGTCTTGGAGTATGTGCTCTGCTGTCTGCGACGCCAATCCACATGTACACATGGCTGTTTCACCAATCTTGAATTTTGTATACATGTGGTTGCGTAATCTATTGTGCCCTGTTCTGAGGCGCAGAATAATGACTTGTTCTGGTCTATCCATATAGTGGTAGTCATCTTGAGCAGGTTTTGGTGGCTTTCTGACTGATTTGATCATTCTTTTCTTTTGGTGGTATGTTACAGGCACATCAGGCTGTTCTTCTTTGGCTCCTTCCTTAGCCAATTGATCAGCTCTGTCGTTCCCGGGTACTCCACAGTGGGATGGTATCCACTGTATGGTGACCTTATGCTGACTGCTAAGTTCAGAAAGTAGTGTCCTTAGTACTGGCAATTTCCCAGACAGGAGCGCCTCGAGTACTGATTTTGCATCTGTCAATAGCACCACAGGTTGTGTACCATTGCTGGTATTTAGTAATTTCTCTGTTGCTATCTTGATTGCCTCAATTTCAGCATCGTAGTTATGGCAGTACTTTCCTGTCGGTACTCTAGCTGTGTCCCTGGTATTATTTGGGTATTCTATGTACACTCCCGCTCCTCCATTTCGAACAGCATTTTGTGCTGACCCATCTGTGTAGACTCGGATCCAGAGGTCCTGTGGGTATTCTTCATCAAGGAAGCTGAGAGTGGCTGTTCTGCGCTGCACACTGTTCTGATCTTCCTTGTCAAATATTCCTCTCACTTTTGTCTGGATTTGTAATGATAGTCTATGCTCATCTTTCCATGGAGTTCGCTCTGGAATAGTTGTTAGGGGGATACCAACTGTGGGCAGATCGGTGGTTTCTCTGCAGAGTCGTTTGGCCTGGTGGATAAAACTACTTCTTTTCAACCGCCCCTATAGCTAGGTTTTCAAATCTGTTCTTCATAGGGTGGCCTGGCAAGCTGAGGAACTTTTCTGCTTGTATTAGCGTTTTCGTATCTCTGCGCTCACTCAGTGCTTGTGTCCTCCCCATCTTCTCCATTTCCACTATAGGGGTTGATCTCATCCCTCCTGTGGTGACTCTAAGTGCTTGATTTTGCACTTTGTCCAGCTCTTGTAGTGTGGTTTTTGCTGCCGAACACCATGCAGTTGACCCGTATTCCAGGTGTGGTCATATGCTCTGTTGATAAACTTTGCTAAGTATTTTCCCACTGGCTCCCCATGTGGTTCCACTTAGCTTTCTCAGGATGGCTATTTTCCTTCTGGCTTTTGCTACTGCTTTGTTGATGTGCTTTCTCCATGTCAGCCTGCCATCAAATGTTACTCCAAGGTATGTTGGTTCTTTATCTTCTCGTAGGGGTGTTCCATTTATCTGGATGGTCCCTGCCTTTTGTTTTGGAGAGAGGGTAAATAGGGTGGTGCTGCACTTGTCAGTGTTTATGCTGACACACCATCTATTTGCCCATGCAACAAATGTATCTACAGCTCTTTGTAGTAATCTTGTGGCCACTAATGCATGTTCATTTGTGCTCCATAGAACCAGGTCATCGGCATACATTGCGGCTTTAATTCCATGCGGTAGGTGAGCAACGAGATCATTGATGAAGATTAGAAAGAGTGTGGGGGACAAGACTCCGCCCTGGGGAACTCCGTGACGCCGTAGTACTTTCTTGCTCTTTAGTCCGTCTATCTGTACTCGGGCTCTTCTGTTGTGCAAGTATGCTTTCACCCATTTGTACATTCTTCCATTGACTTTGCAGTTTCTCAGTTTATTCATCAGACCTTCTTTCCAGACTTTGTCAAAGGCTTTCTTCAAATCTATCCATGCCGCAAGCACCAGCTTCTTCTCTTGGAATGCATCCTCAATTTCTTGAGAGAGGTAGGTTGTCTGATCTTCCGTAGAGTAGCACTGCCTAAAGCCAGCCTGCTGTGGCACAAGGATGTTTTTACTTTCAATGTACCACTGCAGTCTGTGATTGATGATGCGCTCCAGTGTTTTGCAGAGACAGCTGGTGAGGCTAATTGGTCTGTAGCTAGAGGCAATGGAACTATCTTTCCCTGATTTTAGGAGGGGTATCATGATTGCTTCTCTCCAGGCTTGTGGAACACTGCCTAAGGTCCAACTGTTATTGAAGATCTGCAACAGCTTTGCTTTGGCCTCTGTTCCTAGGTTCCTGATCATTTCATTGGAGATACCATCAGCTCCTGGTGACTTTCTCATTTTCAGTTTTGATATGGCTAGCTCCAGTTCACTGATTGTGATGGGTGCCTCCAGAACCTCATGTACTATTTCCTTCTGTCCTGTATGTTGCCATTTCTCTTGAATCTCTTGTTGTTTCTCTGGACTGATTTTGATATTGTTATCTTGTGCAAATGAGTCCGCAAAATGGTTAGCTGCTTGCTTTCTTGTTAAGATGTTTCCATCTTTATGTAGTGCAATTTTTGAGTTTCTCCCTGTGCCCTCATCGTTAAGTTGTTTTATTAGCTTCCACAATTTCCTTGTGTCTCTTTCAAAGTTCAGAGACTCTGTTTTCTCCTGCCAGATTTTCCGTCTAGCCTGCAGCTTGGCCCTTTGAAATTTGGCTTTTGCATGCTGGAATTTATTGTGGTGCTCTTGGCTGGGTGTGGCCTCTGCTTGCTTTCTACATACTTCCACATCATTATGCAACTGTTCCAGTTCACTACTCCAGTAGGGTTTATATTGTTTACGGGCTCCTCTTGGTACTGTTTCTCGCGTTGCCTGTAGTATGCATTTCCCAAACTCTTCAACTAATTTATTTATGTCTTTCTCAGTGTTCAGGTTTCTAACCAGTATGCTGGTGCGATGCTTGTACACTGCCCAGTCTGCTTTCTTGTAGTTCCACCTCGAGAGGGTGCTGCTTTCACTTACAAGCTCATTTTCTACAGTTAGAAAGACTGGTCGATGGTCACTGCCACCTAGTTGTTTCCCAACAATTCGTGTAATGTTCCACTCCAGGTCTGGTGAATGAAAAGCCAGGTCAGGTGTAGTTGTAGAGTGCCATGATCTCGATGCTTGTACACTGCCCAGTCTGCTTTCTTGTAGTTCCACCTCAAGAGGGTGCTGCTTTCACTTACAAGCTCATTTTCTACAGTTAGAAAGACTGGTCGATGGTCACTGCCACCTAGTTGTTTCCCAACAATTCGTGTAATGTTCCACTCCAGGTCTGGTGAATGAAAAGCCAGGTCAGGTGTAGTTGTAGAGTGCCATGATCTCGAGTAGAAAGTATGTGGGTCGGACGGCTTGTTAACCAAGATGAATCTATTCTCATCCTGCCAGTCTTTCAGTCTCTCTCCTCTCTGGTCCATGTGATCATAGTCCCAACTCTGCGAGTGGCTGTTGAAATCGCCGCACACAATCATTTTTTCTGTTAATGGTAGTGTGTCCAGTGCCTGTGGACGGTCACTTGGACAGTAGTAATTGATCAGATGTAGGTCTGTATAGCCTGTTTTAAGTTTAAGTGTCTGATACTCAGCCCCTTCCATATAGACTTCGATTTGGGAAGCAGTGATGTTATTTTTTACAAGGGTAAGTATCCCACCTTTTCGCCTGTCCTTTCGGTCAGATCGGTAACACTGGTAGCCTCTGATTTTGAAGGCTATATTTTCGTTGAGGTGAGTTTCTTGCAAGCAACATATGCTTACTTTTTCTTTGTCCAGGATGTTTTCTAATTCTACTTTTTTGTTGCTGACTCCCTCCGCATTCCAGTGCATTATTTTAAGTCTTAGTTTAGTATGGCCAGCTGTTCTATTCTCATGTCCCCTGGCTCCACAGGACATCTGAGAAGGACCTCCAGTAGTTGGGGTTGGACCCTTTCGAGACATAGGGCCCGGCACTGCACCTGCCTGGGGGTCCAAAGCAGGGCGAGCACCATAACGTTTAGCAGCAGTCGACATATTCCATTTTGCGTAATTGCGTGGCATCCTGATTTCTGTGGTGCGCCTCCTGGCTGGTTGCCTCCGTCTTCAGCACCTTTCCTTTGCTAGAGCAGACTGTGGTCTCACTCGAGTTTAGATGTGTACACACGCACACACGTGTCTGCTCATGCATGTATGTGTATACACATCTAGAGCACACTGGTTATTTTCCGGCGCCAGATACTCGCCGTCGCCCCTTCTCCTGTTAGTTAAAACAGTTCCGCCACGTGAAGGCCAGGAGTTGGACTTTTGCTGCAGAGGTTATGTATTCACGAGCCATTGGGGTATTTAAGCAATGTTGGGCGCTCACCCCAACACTGGTCCCCGGCTACATACAGCAACATTTGGAACCTGACAAAATACTGATTACTACACAGATGCAGATTGACTAGCATAATTCTAAATGCATCAATATTGCAATATCTGCGGATTCTATTCCTCAAAATTGTTTTCCAAATGTGTAGGTTCAGCTGTATGATGGACCATTCTTCTTCTTCTTCTTCTTCTTCTTCTTCTTCTTCTTCTTCTTCTTCTTCTTCTTCTTCTTCTTCTTCTTCTTCTTCTTCTTCTTCTTCTTCTTCTTCTTCTTCTTCTTCTTCTGCGTTCATCCGGGGTGTTTTTTCCGGACGTGATTGCATTGTGCCTGTTCACAGCAGAGCTGCGTTCTTGCGCCATTGGGCCGACACATCTGACTTCTGCGAGCATTTGTTGACCGGGTTAACCTTCCCGGGGCGATGGACCATTCATTATTGAGTTATTGTAATAATCATTCCACTTCAAGTTTTTTAAAACTCATTCTCAGTTAAACAAGTCACTGCACATGGGTCAGTGATGTTCGATATGATAAAAACACTTTGCTTTCTTGACTGAGTACTGTTTTCTTGATTAATTACTGTTTTCATGACCCATTACTGTGTTTTTTTTAACCTATTACTGCTTTATAGATTTGCTAGTGTTTTCTTGACTCATTACTGTTTTCTTGACCTGTTACTGTTTTCTGGACTTGCTATGTTTTCTAGACTCATTACTCATTCATTCTATTTGAAGCAAATCATGCAAAACATTGATCAATGACTGTGACAGTGCACCATCTTCTACACTTTTAATTTCTGCCTTACCTTGCTTTTCATTACTGTCTCCCATAACCTAAGTATTATGGGAAGAAAAATTTGCTGTCTGTTTCTGAATGTTATCTTCCGACACATTTGGGTCTTCCTTTTGCTGAGACTAACAGAAAGTAAAATGTTGAACATTTCTTTAGAACATTGACTTTATTGTTTGTAATTAGCAATTATATTTATGATTATTCACAGATAATTATATTGCAATGTTCTTGAATGATAATTATAACTGTTATGACAGGTTTTCAGCAGCTGAGAACCGATGTGTTCATTCCCTTACTTTTGATTTGTTCTAGCTATAATTTCTGCCTGTCTACCTTCCTGTTTGTTTTTTTTTCTTTTATGCTGCTCCTTTCTTCCTACTTCCATTTCCACAAATCTGTTTGCCCTATCTTCCAAGGCTTTTATGTCATATCTTGTCATATTTCTTTATCTTCCTCAATCCTTTCCTTTTTCCTTTTTGTCTTGTTCTCTCTCTCTCTCTCTCTCTCTCTCTCTCTCTCTCTCTCTCTCTCTCTCTCTCTCTCTCTCTCTCTCTCTCTCTCTCTCTCTCTCTCTCTCTCTCTCATTACATCATTTCTTTCTTTCTTTCTTTCTTTCTTTCTTTCTTTCTTTCTTTCTTTCTTTCTTTCTTTCTTTCTTTCTTTCTTTCTTTCTATCTTTCTTTCTTTCTTTCTTTCTTTTTTTCTTTCTTTCTTTCTTTCTTTCTTTCTTAATTCCTACCTCTCATTCTTTCTTTCTTTGCCCTGTGTTTCTACCTTTACTTGGTATGTAATAAACTGATTGCTTGTATAACTATCCTAGACTCTCTGGCAATGACTCTACAACCGCAGACATCAAGCCTTCAATAGTAGACCCAGGCATTGGAAGCAGTGGCATGTCAAGGACCAGCTTTAACCACAACCTGACCTCACCTCACATGTCTCCGTCCCAGGTGCTGCCTCAGCCAGGATCTTCGGGTCTTCCTTCACCCAAGGTCAGCTGTCTTTTGTTGTTTTCTTTTTTTTTTTTTTTTGGTTAGTTAAACTTTTTATAGCCATCTTTCTGTAGTGTCTAGTACATTCACCTGCCAGCATAGAGGTTCTAGATTTAAATTTTTCGCCAAGTTCTTTTTCTGTGCCTAAATGCACAATTAAAGTGCATGATGTTATTTTGAGGCAAGTGCAGAAATTCAGATATCTAGGTACATGGATAACATCAGATGGAAGATGCACCACTGAAAAGGGCAAGCAAAAACTGCATTCTATCAAATGAAGAACATTCTGTGCAAAATATCACTGTCCTTGAAAGTTAGAAAAAGAGTTCTTGCATGATACATAGAACCAATTTTAACACACAGCTACGAATACTGGACAGTTAGTAAACAGGTCAAAAAATCCCTGCACGCCTTGGAGATATGGTTTTATAGAAGAATGCTAAAAATTAATTGGGCAACCAAAACGAGCAATCAGGACATGGGAGTCCGTGGCGAAGTGGTCAAGCTGTCTGAAGGTTGTGGGTTCCATTCCGGACTGCATCCTTTGGTTTATGAATGAAATTTTTCCGAGACTCCTGTGGGTCGTCGCAGGGTTAAAATCTAAAATATCGTTCCATTTATTTGTCTGAGTCAATAGTTCCATTATCAGATTGGATAAATGTATATTAAATCAATGACATTTTATTGTTTCCATTGTAGATCATGCACTCACCTCGAAGTGGCCAGCCATCCCCCAGGACTCCAGGCATTCAGTCACCATTCAACACACTGATTGGTGGACGCCACTCAGCCTCTCCTCACAGCCAGCCAATGACTCCAGGAGGTCCACAGTTGTCTCCGTTCTCTGCCGGAAGTATTCAGATTCCATTCAGTCCGCCAACACCCGCAGGGGCTCAGCAGTCCTATGGTCAAGGTCCTGGCTCGGCTCCACACTCACCGTATCCAACACCATCACAGGCACCATTTGCAAAGTAGGTTCTTCATTTTTGCTTGACTTGTCTGTGCTATTCCTCTTTTATTTGTGTTGTTCAGATACATATTTCTTAATCAGCTACTGTGGAGAAAGCTCTCCAGGTTGTCTGTGGAGAAATTATATTACTGCAGAAATATTCTTTTATTTTTAAATTCACTTGTTCAAGCAAATTTTCAAGCAAGTTAGAGAATGTTTATCTCTAGCAAACTAGAGAAAATTATCTGTTAAAAACAATATAGCTTTATATTTAAAAATTAAGTTTTAAATTAGAAACAAGGCGTTAAGATCAGAAATGGCGTATTAATGTTAAAAATGAAGCACAGATGTAAAATTAATCCATAAATAGTATATGTTTTCCATCCTTGGTGCATGATTTGTTTTTGGTCTTTTCTATACTGTCAAAATTGTGTAAGTCAGTTATTTATACGTTATAAAAAATTGATATTCACATCATAAAGGAAAAGTTAGTTCTGTTGCAGATACTGCCTTTGTGGTATAGTGTTAGGCCTCAAGATAATCTAGGCCACAGCATATGAGATAAAATAGCCAGTTCCTTCTTCATTGCCTTTTCCCCCAGAACATTTTGAAAATTGTTTGGTACACATTTGTATGAGGCTGCGTCAGTCTCTGAGCCAACAGTCCTGCCTTTGCTAGGGATTGAGCCCTAACTGCTGTCTTGGCAGACACGTGCACTAACCACTATGCCACCAAGGCCCCCCCCCCCCACTCATAGATACATGTTTATAATCAAAATTAGTTTTTTTTAAATATCTGGCCAAATATAGCTCTTTTCTTCTGCTGTTACTGCCTTGCATCTCCCAGTGGAGAATAGGCCTTCAACCAGCTCATGCTAAACCCTTTGTAGACTTCATGATGGTTGGGCCTTGCAGCTCATTGCTGCTCAAGTTTCCTGTGAGATGAGGCAGCTAGTCTCATGCCAGTCCTCCTTTGTTGCCTCTTATGACATGAATTGTAGGTTAGTGTTATATTTTTCTTTCATTGTGGGGCCCGAGGACATGGATGATGGATTCAGTTACCGGCAACAAATGCTGAGTGAGGTGCCTTGAAAAGATTAGAACAAGAATTGCTATGGCAAAGGTAGCCTTTTGCAAGATGGAAAATATACTGACCAATAACATAATGTCAGTTACAACAAGAAAATGAGTGTTGAAGTGCTACATAGAACCTGCACTTTTAAATGGATGTGAAATGTAGATAATGAGTGGACAAACTTAAAACATCTAATGGCAGTGGAAATGTGGTTTATGAGGAAAATGCAAAGAATACCATGAATAGGCAGTAAAACCCATGAGCAAGTCCTACAAGAAGCAAATGAAAACCATAAACTGATTAGAGAAATTAGATGTAGACAGTCAACATTTTTTATGAGAAGAAATAAACTAGAGAACTTGGTGACAACTGGCAAGATCGAGGGGAAGAGAAGGGGAAGGCAGAGAAGTAAATATCTGGTTGGCTTGGTCACATGTCATGGTCGAAATAAGAACACAGAAGCTGATTCACAACTCTGGTGACCGTGTGAGATGGCTTATTGGCATGGCACATGATGATGAACAAATACGGCTACGTGTCCTTTAAATTGTGTGCATGGCATGATTGCAGTTTGTGTGATCAGATTTATGATTATAGTGTCTGTAATCATATCTGTGATGATGATTTCCTGACCTCAATGTTTAAACTGCTTGTTTTGTCTTCTTGCAGCATGCCATCTCCAGGACCGCCACACATGATGTCCCCGAGCTATCCTACAGGAGGAATGGGTCTCCGGCCACTGCAAGGATTTAACCAGATGGGACATCCTGGTGGTCCTAGAGGGCCACTGTATGGACAACCACCACACGGAATCAGGTAGGTTTCGTTGGATTGCTTTGGGTAGTTCATCCAGTAGAGGATTTACAGCACATCCTGCTGTTGGTTCAGTGCACTGGTCATGAAATAGCTACCAATGTTGTGAGTTATGGAAGGAAAAGATGATGAGTTTAAAGATAGGAGGATCGACTTCATTGCACTGTGTTTCACCCCACCTGGCTTGTCTCTGTAGAATAGCAAGCAGCCTGCAGAGAGCATTACACAAAGTACAAACTCCATAGCTCCAACCATGACCCCCAGGATTCACACAAAGCACAAACTCCATAGCTCCAGCCATGACCCCCTAGAGTTCACACACAGCACAAAGTCCATAGCTCCAACCATGACCCCCAGTGTTCACACACAGCACAAAGTCCTTAGCTCCAGCCATGAACCCCAGTGTTCACACACATCACAAAGTCCATAGCTCCAGCCATGACCCCTAGAGTTCACACACAGCACAAAGTCCATAGCTCCAGCCATGACCCCCAGTGTTCACACACAGCACAAAGTCCTTAGCTCCAGCCATGACCCCCAGTGTTCACACAGCACAAAGTCCATAGCTCCAGCCGTGACCCCCAGTGTTCACACACAGCACAAAGTCCATAGCTCCAGCCATGACCCCCAGAGTTCACACAAGGCACAAAGTCCATAGCTCCAGCCATGACCCCCTAGAGTTCACACACAGCACAAAGTCCATAGCTCCAGCCATGACCCCCAGTGTTCACACACAGCACAAAGTCCATAGCTCCAGCCATGACCCCCTAGAGTTCACACAAAGCACAAACTCCATAGCTCCAGCCATGATCCTCGGGGTTCACACAAACTCCATAGCTCCAGCCATGACCCCCAGGTTTCACACACAGCACAAAGTCCATAGCTGCAGCCTTGACCCCCAGTGTTCACACACAGCACAAACTCTATAGCTCCAGCCATGATCCCTAGTGTTCACACAAAGCACAAACTCCATAGCTCCAGCCATGACCTCCTAGAGTTCACACAAAGCACAAACTCCATAGATCCAGCCATGACCCCCAGGGTTCATACAAAGCACAAACTCCATAGCTCCAGCCATGACCCCCAGAGTTCACACAAAGCACAAACTCCATAGCTCCAGCCATGACCCCCAGGGTTCACACAAACTCCATAGCTCTAGCCATGACCCCCAGGGTTCCCACAAACTCCATAGCTCCAGCCATGACCCCCAGGGTTCACACAAAGCACAAACTCCATAGCTCCAGCCATAACCCCAAGGGTTCCCACAAACTCCATATCTCCAGCCATGACCCCCAGGGTTCACACAAAGCACAAACTCCACAGCTCCAGCCATGATCCTCAGGGTTCATACAAAGTCCATAGATCCATAGCTCCAGCCATGACCCCCCAGGGTTCACACAAAGCACAAACTTAAAAAAAAGTCGCTCAAAAGTCAACAGGGTCGACTTCATTGCAACGGGGTTTTATCCCACATGGCTCAGTCTCTTTCCGCAGCGTGGAAAGCGTCGCACAAAGTACGAACTCTATAGCTCTAGCGACGACCCACAGGAGTCTTAGACTAATTACATTCGTGAACTGAAGGACACGGCCCGGAATCCGACCCACAACCTTCGGAGCCCGAGTCAAACGGCTTGACCACTTTGCCACGGAGACTCTTAGCATAGCTCCAGCCATGACCTCCCCCCCCCCCCCCCCCCCCCCCCCCCAGGATTCACACAAAGCACAAACTCCATAGCTCCAGCCATGACCCCCAGGATTCACACAAAGCACAAACTCCATAGCTCCAGCCATGACCCCCAGGATTCATACAAAACACAAACTCCATAGCTCCAGCCATGACCCCAGTGTTCACACAAAGCACAAACTCTATAGCTCCAGCCATGATCCCTAGTGTTCACACAAAGCACAAACTCCATAGCTCCAGCCATGACCCCCAGGATTCACACAAAGCACAAACTCCATAGCTCCAGCCATGACCCCCAGGATTCACACAAAACACAAACTCCATAGCTCCAGCCATGACCCCCAGTGTTCACACAAAGCACAAACTCTATAGCTCCAGCCATGATCCCTAGTGTTCACACAAAGCACAAACTCCATAGCTCCACCCATGACCCCCCCCCCCCCCCCCCTCCCCAGGGTTCTCCAAACAAATACACTCATGGTCTCACCATGTTTTCAAATAAATTGCACTGCTTTTTTTATTTTTTCAGTAGCTCCAAATTAGTTATTAAGTCTGTTCTGAAAAGAAACTTGTAACCTGATATTTAGAAAGTCTTTGGTTTTATTCTTAGAATTTCATAACTCTGCGAGTTGTACATTTTAGTGACCTCTTATCTGTTAAGTCATTCTTCCTTATTTGTGTATATAGACAAGGAGACGGCCAACCAACCAGATTCTCTAGACCAGGAGATGGCAGCATTGAAGGTGTAGAAGTTCTTGGTCCTTGTATGTCACAGCCCATGACCTTGCCAGATGGCAGACCGCATCCCATGTATCAGCAGATGCAAGCAAGAGGTGAGTAGATTTTTAAACATTTACATTTGTAACATTTTTAATTTAAAAACACTTTTTTTTTTTACATACACCCTGGAGGCATCGGTGAATCAGTCCAATCATTTCTTATTTCTGTAACTTGAATTGCTGGGTTGTGGTTGATTGGTATTTCTATATATAATTAAACACGAAGGTTTGCATAGATCCTGCGGAGAAACAATAAACACATGTACATACCTAACAAGGACCTCGGGCTAGGAGAACAGAATTTGTAATTGAAACATGAGTGAAAATAAAAATAGAAATCTTATAATGATGACAAAAATTAGTAATAATAAATAAATATGGTGAAACACATTCCTGATGTAACTTGATTTTCCTTGAAAAGAAATTTAAAAGTTCCTTCATACACCTTTAAAGCATTTTTTAAGAATAATGATAATTTAACGCTTAGTTATGTTGGTGGTGTTCTTGACAAAGGTTTCAATAACTGAAATGTCAGCTGTTGTGGCACATTTTTACATTTTTATTTAAAATTGAAACAATGTATTCCCTTATTGAATGTAAACACAGAAGCCACAAATCATAGGTTTGCATGATTGATTGTCTGGCGTATGTGGTAGATAAATCAAACATTGTTGGTTGTGTTAACAAGTTGTCAGGCAGACTTACCAATTGTCTCTTTCTGTACCAGGAATGAGAGGACCTCCACCTCCTCCTGTAGGCCACCCCAACTTGCAGAATCAACTGGCTCTCCAGCAGGCCAGACATCCATTTCCTGGACACGCCCCTAGGTTGTCTCATCCCCCTCAGATGAGAGTGGTTGGACCTCGGCAGCCAGGACCTCCATTCCCCGGAGGTCCTCCCGGTGGGGTCCCCCAGGGGCAGACAGCACAGCGAGAGCCGATTACACTTCTTGATGACCTAGTAGAGAAAGTAAGTGTGAAAACATGCCTTATATGACAAATTGTGCACTGCTATCAAATACTACTACTTATCCCCTTCAACCACTGGGTAATGGTTCTGATGCTTAGTCTACTCTGACAAAGGTGGAAAATATTAGTATCCATTGCACATATGAAAATTAACCAGCAGTTGTAATGAGTCGGCTTTACTAGCCACTAACTTGGCCATAACTCCAAACAAGAAATCTAACCACAACTAAATATTTGTAGTATATTCGAGTTATGGTACACATACACAGGTTCTGAGCTGAGAACCTCCAAGCGTGATCTGCAGGAGGAGACTGGAGCATATATGGTTAATATAACAGTGCAATCAATTTTAGCAATAAAGAAAGAACAGGTGATTCATATATAAATTTGTCGTGCTCAGAAATAAGGGTTCTAAACTTTGGTGAGGTGAAGGTCTTTTATCTGTTAACCCTTTACAAGGCAGACGCTTGTCCGTTTTTTAGCCCTGAACGGGGAAGATTTTTTCAGGTTCGGTAAAATTTCAGGTCGCGTTAGAAAATCATCACAAATAAGGTGTTAGTCAACCGATTTTAGTTAAATAAACAACACAATGAAGGGAAAAGCATGCAGAATATGTTACTCATGTGATTGTTGTCGGTAATCCATATATGAACACAAATATTTACGAAATACGGCATGTTGTTTGTGATTTTCCGTCACCTATACGGCAATTTACAAACACATTTTCAGAATCATAATCACTTTCTTTAAAGTCTGACTCAGACTGCTAATGCAAAGTAACGCTTTGCACTGATATCTAGCTCCGATTAATAGTCAACTTCGTGCCCTTTAATGTCACTTAAATTGAACAGAGCGAAATCTCGGCTATCACTTGAAGAATCGCCGAAATCCGTTTTGAAAAACAGCGTAAAAACCCCAAAAACTATCCAAAAAAAAGTCAGTAAAAGTCCGTTCAAATTCATAGTAGGCGCTTTACAAATGGCGGCCACGTTGTCAAGCTATCGGCGAAAGCGAAAGTAGCCGTCGGAAGTATCAGAAAGCCGAGAGATCGCGTTTTTACAATGCATAATAGTATCGGCCGGTTTGGGACGTTTCGCCCATTTACGGTATCAGACGTAAATGGCCGTTCTGCCTTGTAAAGGGTTAAAGGTTTCAGAAAGTACTGAAATGTTACATTAAACCTGTTCTCCTGTCATGATGTAACCTAGGGATGTGAATGAACAAATTAGGAAGGGCTTGCGTGCAGCTGAGTTGTGCTTTCTGAGATGAATGTTGGGAATAGCTTGGACAACCAGAGTATCTAACAATGGTTGCCTGGAAGAGGCTATTGAAAGTAGAACATTATACACAACTGTAAGAATCAGGCAGACAATGTTCTTTGTCATATTTGAGAAGAGAGGCATTGGAGGACATTGTGATGACTGGACATACCAGTACAAGAAGGGGATGAGGAAGACCAAGAGAAATGATGTTGGCAGTGTAAGGCAGTAGCAAAGGGAAATGTCAGCAATAGAACTGGCCAAGGACTGAGATCTGTGGAGATACATGAGCACCTAAGCATTTTGGCAGGGAACATGATAATGATGGTGATGAGAGGTCAAATAAAATCCTGGTTTGTACACTGCAATGTGCCAGAAAGGACACGGATATTTATATCTGTTTTCAGTCCCTCCATATGGACACCAACAGTGATGTAGAGTTCAAGGTAACTTCAATGGAAGAAACTATTGTAGGAGTGTCAGACGTTAGGCATTCTCATATACTAGATCATGGCATCATGTTATGTAACTAGCTACGTGCCTCATCTCTCCTTTTCTTCCTACATTGTTTTGATGAAAAATATGAAATCCATTTTACGAGCCTGAATTGATTAGTCTTGTAGTAAAATATGTACCAAATAATTTTAAGATTTTAAAAAAAGTAAATGCTGTGGAAAAAAAAGAGCTAGATACCTCGCTTTATAATGACATGATCTAGTTTGTCTGAATGCCTAACATCCCTATGAAAGTGTCTACCACGGGATAACCTTTACTTTTCTATTCTTGCAGAGGGAGACTTTAATATTTTAGGGCTTGCCCAGTGTCATAATTTTGTTGAAAATGAATGATACAACCTTCCTTGAAAATGGCAGCAAGTGATAACAGAAGTATTGTAGCAATAGACACAACCCGGGTAGTACACTGGTTTACTAGTACTGTGACTTGAGTTCACTTCCTAGGTATGGACAGAAGCTTTCCTCAGTGCATATAGCTAAAGAATGGATCCAGCTCTCCTAAAGTGAGAGTGTAGAGGCTTCTTCTCCTGTAAGGAAGAGTAATGTGAAAAGTGGCTGGTTATCCTACTTCATATTGCCATCATCATCTGGTTCCATCTCCACTGAGAAGATTGGCAAAAATGAATCTTTTTGTTAACACAGATGGGGGTTATACACATGTATTGCAACAGCCTCTGCAGATTTCAATATTTGTCTGCTGTGCATGTAGTGGGGTTTGCAGAACACATCAAAATTAATCTGCCAGTTTCTATCTTCAGCCTTGGTTGTACATTGTGGCAAGTTGTATTCTGGCCATTCTTAGATCTTGTCTGTCCATTAATATTGTTGATGCCCTCTATTATGGATCTTCCCTCCGTTTTGGTTTACTGTAGATTGGTACAAGGTTTGATCTGTCTGGGATGTGTGAAGTCCTATCAATTCACACACCAGGGACACACAGCTGTAGAGTTATTTATCTAACCGATCTGAAAGATTTTGCCAGGTATCATTTTTATCTTGTGGTCTTTTGTTTTTTGTTTACTCTTATTCAAAAGGAAAAGGAGGAACAGAAGCGTCAGGCAGAGCAACAAGCAATGATGCACCGAAGAGATGGTGCTGGAGTATCTGGCGAACAGATCATGCCTGTTATGTCCTCAGGCCCACCATCAGTGTCCGGAGTGCCTCCTCCACTCCCAGGTTCAGGAATGCCCATGCGGATGGAACATCCAGGCATACGAATGCCGTGTCCTCCAGACAGCGGTGGGGGTGGATGGTCTCCGGTGAATGAGTCTGTTGTTGGTGGACCTGCAGGAGGACAGTTCCAACAAGGTATGTGATTCATTAATCACATTGTACATGTGAGCAACATTAGAAAGCCTTTTCTTGCCTTTAATAATAGGCTGAAATAATCAATAACCTTAATTAAGAAAATTTAAGGACACGGTAAATGATCCTTTTACATACCATAAGGTGCCTTGAACATGTGGTGCTGGACCCATATTTGTTATAGACTAATGAGAATTCTGTGGATGATGTGGCCAGAAGCATACTGGTTGCTTTTATTTCCCATGAATATTCCTGGTATCCATTTTAGACTGGGTCAGTTTTTAAAATCTGTATCATTGCAGATTGAAACCATGACAATAGTTGATACAATAAATGTGGTTTTAGGTCAGAAGAAGAAATGGAGTTTGTATGCAGTGTTTAGCTTTTCTAAATAGGTGTATAATGTATGTTAACCCTTTACAGGGCAGACGCTTGTCTGTTTTTTAGCCCTGAACGGGCAAGATTTTTTCAGGTTCGGTAAAATTTCAGGTCGCGTTAGTAAAATCATCACAAATAAGGTGTTAGTCAACCGATTTTAGTTAAATAAACAACACAATGAAGGGAAAAGCATGCAGAATATGTTACTCACGTGATTGATGTCAGTAATCCATATATGAACACAAATATTTACGAAATACAGCATGTTGTTTGTGATTTTCCGTCATCTATACGGCAATTTACAAACACATTTTCAGAATCATAACCACTTTCTTTAAAGTCCGACTCAGACTGTTAATGCAAAGTAACGCTTTGCACTGATATCTAGCTCCGATTAATAGTCAACTTCGTGCCCTTTAATGTCATTTAAATTGAACCTAGCGAAATCTCGGCTATCACTTGAAGAATCGCCAAAATCCATTTTGAAAAACAGCGTAAAAATCCCGAAAACTATTAAAAAAAGTCTGTAAAAGTCCGTTCAAATTCACAGTAGCACGTTTACACATGGCGGCCACGTTGTCAAGCTATTGGGGAAAGCGAAAGTACCCGTCGGAAGTGTCGGAAAGCCGAGAGATCGCGTTTTTACAATGCATAATAGTATCGGACGTAATTGGCCGATCAGCTCGTTTAAGCGATCGGCCGCTAATGGCCACTTTGCCCTGTTACGGGTTAATGGTTAATGAAAATGGGGTACTTGTTACTTGTTTAACATCCCAAACAAGATAATGTGAAACCATGGACACAGGTGTTGGATGAGCTTGAGAACAGCTGACATGTTGGTTATGGTCTGTAGTTCACAACAGTAGGCAGCAAATCTCTTTTCATTGAAACAGTGGTTATGGTCTCTAGTTTACAACAGTAGGCAATGAATCTCTTTTCATTGAAACAGTGGTTATGGTCTGTAGTTCACAACAGTAGGCAGCAAATCTCTTTTCATAGAAACAGTGGTTATGGTCTGTAGTTCACAACAGTAGGCAGCAAATCTCTTTTCATAGAAACAGTGGTTATGGTCTCAAGTTCACAACATTAGGCAGCAAATCTCTTTTCATTGAAACAGTGGTTATGGTCTGTAGTTCACAACAGTAGGCAGCAAATCTCTTTTCATTGAAACAGATAGTGGTTATGGTCTCTAGTTCACAACAGTAGGCAGCGAATCTTTTTTCATAGAAACAGTGGTTATGTTCTTAAGTTCGCAACATTAGGCAGCGAATCTCTTCATAGAGACAGTGCTTATGGTCTCAAGTTCACAACAGTAGTGCCATGCTGTATCTCGGGGTGTAGAGTAAATTTCAAAAGAACTGTGCAAATAAATCAACTCAGCTCGAACGCAACAGCAGATGAGAAGCCGAACCAACAAAATTGACGAAATCCAGACAATTACCTTTTCACAGTTATGACGCCGTTTATTGTTGCAGCGTACAAGGCTTGCTTCAATATTAAACAATAATTAAATGTTGCTTACGTAACCTATTCTGTCTAGGTTGGGCCGTAAGAATAACACTGATTGTTGCAAAGCCATCCCTGTTTGAAGATCAACAATGTCCTTGTTCGTCCTCGCGGAAACCTTCTGTCACTCCACCCAATGTCCTTCGTGCTGCTTCGCAGACATCTAGTTTTCTGCGTCTGCCTGCTTATTCATTCGTGGCCACAATAAGCGTTGCTTCAATAGCTTGTCTCTTCCATTTCCAAACATTCATTCAGCCGCTGAAGAGCCATTAAGCCAATATTTTAGCCGACTTATGGTTGCAGAATTAACATGAACTGCCGCCTTGTTGAAACTCCCAAGTAGTCTTTTGTTTCTATTGACATTGCCCTGTGACGATTCTGTGTTGTCACGTCATTTCCTTTGCGTTAGTAGCGTTTCTGTTCTGGGATTATTTGATCTATCTAATTTACATCATTAGGTTGCACTTGCTCCTTGGCAAGTAGGCAGCGAATTTCTTTTCATAGAAAGAATGGTTATGGTCTCTAGTTCACAACAGCAGGCAGTGAATCTCTTTTCATAGAAACAGTGGCTATGGCCTCAAGTTCACAACAGTAGGCAGCAAATCTCTTTTCATAGAAACAATGGTTATTGTCTCAAGTTCACAACATTAGGCAGCAAATCTCTTTTCGTAGGAAAAATGGTTATGGTCTCAAGTTCACAACAGTAGGCAGCAAAACTCTTTTCATAGAAAAAATTGGTATGATCTCAAGTTCACAACAGTAGGCAGCAAATCTCTTTTCATAGAAAAAATGGTTATAGTCTCTAGTTCACAACAGTAGGCAGCGAATCTCTTTTCATAGAAACAGTGGTTATGGTCTCAAGTTCACAACAGTAGGCAGCAAATCTCTTTTTATAGAAAAAATGGTTATGGTCTCAAGTTCACAACATTAGGCAACGAATCTCTTCACAGAGACAATGGTTACAGTCACCGACCAGTATGGTCACTGCCAAGAAGGAAAGCACTGCCAGACAATCTTCTTTACAGATATCGAGAATATTTCAATAGTCAAAGAAATTACGGAAATAGATAGTTACTGGAGCAAGGTTCCTTCTAATGACAACCCACAAAGACAGTTATTGGAGCAAGGTTCTTCTGACAACAACCCACTGGATGATGAATGCTTAATGGTAGCAGTGAAACAAAATAATTAGAACTAGCATATTTGCAACAGGCAGTCACTAGATTACACATTAATAATACATAGAATGTACCTTTAGTGAGTGTAACAGCCTGAACTCTATGCCGTTCACAGGTTTCTCTCCTCGTATGATGCACCCGGGGATGTCACCACGACCACCGGTGCCATTTGCAGCGCCCCCAGATATCCGAGGTCCTGTGCCAAGTGGTGCCGGGCCCCCACAGGGGCAAGCCATGCAAATGGGGCCTCCTCCACCAGTCAGCCCACCTTCAGGTTTTACTTGTTTTTCATCTGTCTAAATTGATTACATTGAGCTTTATTTTCACATTTTATGTGTTTTCCCTCTGTTACCTGCGAGATGAGAAGAGCTGCCAAGAACTATTCGAGACCAGGAAAGAAATAATTCTATCAGACAGACAGTGGATTTGGAATCAGCGACTGGCAAGAGGAGGTCAACATCAAACGGTTTCGCCATCTGGTTAGAATGCAACACCATCAACTACCAGCACTGGCGCTACATCAGAGAAGATTTGATATGAGAACAAGAGGACGCATGAGAAGAAAGTGGATTGATGACGTCAAAGACATTGTACAATCACATGGAATGACACTATCCAGCGCCACCTATTGGGCACTGAAACATAACTATTATCCCCCATGATGCTCGACAGCAAACTGTAGATGATAATAATGATGACTATCCACTTTGAACACTTTCAGCTTTTTATGTTTTACTTGTTTTTCCCTGTCCAAATGTATCACTTTATACTTACTTTCCATATGAATGAGAGGCAGGAGGTTGAAGTGAATGGAGGAGAAAACATGCTTTATTTCAGTAAAGTTTATCTCTGGACACTCGGGCCAGTCTTACTCTCTGCCCTTCTAACCAATCTTTCACAGATCAGTTGTGTTACGTATGTCAATTTCATTTTTATCAGAAACGGAGACAGCATCAGTAGTTTATCATTGTTTTCTGTACGGCCAGTGCTCATACCATTGTGAAAATCAATGCAAGGTGTCTGATTCCAAGTCGCCTGCAGAAGATTTCAAACTCAGTATGAGGTATTGTGGAACTATATTCCCTGCCCCTAAGTCACAGAAGAGAACATACGTGCTATTGCCTATACTATTAGTTATCTTATTATCTATCTTCATACAGTGACTTTTTAAAACAATTGTGTCTACATTTGTTGTTGGACATGATAAACGCAAAATTTCAATTGCTTTCATCAAACAACGAACATAATTCAAGTCTCAACGGCCCACCATGTTTGTTTAATTTGATTACACTTCTAATGGAGCTTCGGTGGCATAGTGGCTAGGTGCTGGCGTGCTAGTCCGGCGGTCATGGGTGTGAATCCACATGCAAGCAGACGTGTTACATTGACTTTGGCTTCCAGGTCAAACCCAACCTTAAATGGATAAAGGAAATGGCTTGGAAAAATGAAGAGGCGGACACATGACCCTGGGGTGCTGATGGGTCTATACAATATTGGTCTA